>BQNB010020896.1:0-16654 GCA_026074375.1 Tanacetum coccineum | reverse complement strand
CAATATCGCATCGTTTGCTTTGACGTAGCTTTCAAAATCCGTTTTTAGAACACTATTTGTTAGAGGTTGGTAAGGTAAAACTTGATTGGTTGGTGGTTGATTGGTTGGTGGTTGGTATGGTAGAGCTTGATAAACTTGATTTTGGTTGTTTTGACGATTTTGATTAAAGTTTCCTCCACGGTTTTGGTTGAAGTTAAAATTGGTTCCTTGATAACGGTTTTGGTTGGTTTGGACATTCGGTTGATTGAAACCCGGTGGTCTCATTTGACTTGCCAGATTGAAAGGTTGGTTTCTGGTTGTGTAATTCAAATTTATATACTTATAGTATTAATCTAGTAAGAATTCTTTCCAAAATACTTCTCAACCAAGAGAAATATAAGGTAAAAATCTCACAAGAGAAAACACAATTTGTATATTTTTATCCGGGAAGTACTTTTCCTCGGGTCGTGTCCCAACGAAATCGTGAATTGAGAATTTAGGAATAATTCGGAATCGAGCTAAGAATGATAAAGGATATTTGATTTGTTGATTACACTACAAATTTAATAGCAAGAATTGAAAAACAATTAACTAGCACGAAAATTAAATGCACAAAACGTAAAAACGCGAGCTAAAACTGAAATTTAAAAACTAAGGCACAACTTTTAACAAATTTTATACCTAAAAATCACAAATTTAAAATGAAAATTTTAGGAAAAAGAATTAGAATTTTTTATGTATTTTTGAATTTTTTATGATTTATCTAAGAAAAAGTAATCACTAAAATCTATTTTAATTCCTAGAAAATACAAATTTTACTGGAAAAATATAGAAAAATGGTTTTTAGAAACTAATAAAGTGCAGAAATTTAATAGAACAAAAAGCCCCAATTTTTATGACTCAATTAAGTCCTAATTTGTGTAATTAAAACTAAGAACCCTAAATAATAAAACTAAATTGAAAAATATTAAACCTAATTATTTTTCTAGAAAAGACAGGGTAGAAATGGTACAAAGGGAAAGAATAGGGTAGGCGGGACCCCGCGATTGTGGCTTATTTTTACTTATTAAAAAGTGATTTTCAGCAAAATCTCAAAACTACAAACTTACTAATGAGCTTATTCTAAACAACATTAACAAAGACACTTTTGACTTTTGACAACTCAATAAGCTAGAAAACTAAGCTTTTAATTCTGTTTACAGAATGTACTTATTTAAAAGCTTTTTTCTCATTTTGGCTTATTCTAACTTATTACTTGATGAAATCTAAAAGCAAAAAAAGCTATTTGATGCTTAAGATGTGAGCTCAATAATTTTGAAAAGAAATAGACCAAGTATTAACAATATTAGCAAGAAAATTAAGATGAAAGAATGCAAGATTTGCTAAAATGCTTCTGTCATTTGCTGATGCATTTGACACTAATGATCAAATATAATCTACATTTCAATATGAAAATACTAACACATTACTAAATGCATCTATATATGAATTAACTAAGTTTGAAACTTAAATGCTAAGAAAAAGACCTAAATTCTAAAGTTACTAAACTGAAAACTTCCCCTGGTGTAAAATCAAGATTTTTGCACTCTAAACTTTGGATAACTACAAACTAATCTCTAAAATTTGTTTAAAACCTTGTATATTATCCTAACTCAGCTATTTAAAGTATTTTGACAGAATGCATTTGACTTTAAGAGTCAAATGCACCTTAATCCAAACACTCCTTAACAGGTTCTGTCTAAACTATTTTGGGATTAAAAACTATATAAAAGCTAAAAACAACTGAATCTTTTTATCTACTCCTATTAAGATAACTCTACTTAAACTATTTGAAAGCTAAAATCTTCAGCTTATTTGAAAGAAGTAACTAGTTCCTCTACTAGATTGAACTATTATTATCACAGCTTAATATGAAAAGTGAGTTTATGAGACCAAAATGAATTCTTACTTAGAAAGCTTAACAATATAACATCTATAATCTAATCTTAAGCAAAATAAGCAGTATTAAACAATTGACTACAAAAGAATAAGCTAGAATGAATTAAGCTTTTTAAATTGCTAAAATGAAATGAGAAAGTTGAACCTGACTTTTTGGAGTCTCAGAACTAGAGCCACTCTAGTAGAGTGAGTGGCTCAAATCATAAACCTAATTGGCTTCCAAAGCCTCTAAACCAAAGCCATTACCATAACCCAGAGGTTAATGGATCAGGTAACAAAACACAATTCTGAGCAAGGAACCAATGATCACAAATGAAAGTTTGATGATGAAAGAAACACTACTGACAACATAAACTACCCCAATGATCGTAACAACAATAACCACTCCAACAATCGCAACAACAACAACTACCAAGATAACCACAACAATAACAACCATAACAATGATCACCACTAATATCAGAATAGGAGGCAAGAAACCTTTAGGGCTTATACTGCCAACAATGGGTATACTGGAAACTGTCCCTTGTGTAAAAGATGCACCCTACATCACATAAGACCTTGCACTGTTAGGTGTCAGACTTGCAACAAGGTAGGTCATCTGACCAGGAACTGCAGAAACAAAGGACTAGCCACTAGAAACAACCTACAACCAGTATCCATAACTTGTAATGCCTGTGGAGAGAAAGGGCATTATGCAAATCAATGCTCAAAAGCAAACAACAGGGCCACAGGGGAGCCTACTTACTAAGAGACAAGATTGCTTTTGCTCGCTTTAGGATTTCTAACCTAGAAACAACTCTCGAGGATATTCAAGTTCGCCATCAGTTACATATAAAGGACCTTCTAAAGCCCACTTCATAAGTTTAAAAACCACAAACACCAAGCTACTATCCTTGTCATTTATTACTTTTATCTAGAATCCTACCACGAGATACGTAGCATAAGTGTCAACACTCGTAATGTTTTGATGATGTAAGATATGTAAGATAAATTTATCTATGAAATAATAAAGTGGTAATTCCGTTACACCTTCATGTTTGATGATATCAAAACTTGACATCATTTGTCAATCCCATTAGTTCTATTATATTCAACTCTGAATACTTGCCTCATACCTTTGAAACACTTATGCAAGGATCCTCGACTGATAATATGGGCATTTGTACAATTAATGTCTCATTATTCTTCCCGTTGCTCCTTATGATTTTAAAAAATCATATCATCTTCTACACATTACCATTTTGATATCATGTTTAGGTAGGATGATTTATAATTGTCTTATTGAAATGAATTAGGACGCCTCTTTTTGTAAGTGACAAATTATAAATGAGTAGGCTTAAGTATACAGCATTTTTACGAACAACATTCTTTTAATCTGTAAACCGTTTGTATGAACAAATCCCTTACTTCATGAAATCATTGCCAATATTACCCTCATATGAATGAATCTCTGAACTTTTAAACTCTATCATTCGACTAAATCTCAGGACAAGATTTTTGTAAGGTTGGGGGACTATAACAACCCGCAATTTTCATCAATGTGATTTTCCATCTATTAAATTAGATGCAATGTAATATCTATCTATTATAAATATATCATCTTCTTACAGGGAAATTTTTTGCTTTATCTCATTATGCAACGTAACTTGCATCTCTAAAGTAAACGAGCTCACGCAACCTCTATCAATGCCATATATATCTATGTTTATATCATGTAAACATCCTAATATGTCAAGTCTATATCTTAATATCATTTTTACCAAGTACATTATCCATTTAACGTACTTTTCAAAACGTTATATCAAAACAAGCATTAAACGTTAACGTTTACATCAAAACCCTAATTATATGTAAAGTATACATATAAAATGAATGTACAAGCCTCTAAAGCATGTGTACAAGTATCAATACACAACATTTGAATATCTTTTCCCTCCTGAATCAAGTTACAACTTTCTAAAGCTTAATGTACAAGTCAATAATGCAAGAAAGTCAAATTAGGTCATTTTACCTCCTAAATCACTTTGGTTTCTTACCACCACTTTAACACAAGGTACAAGCACTTAATGCATGACTTTTAAACCTTAAACCTAAACCCTAATTCATCCTAAACCCTAATCTAAAACCCTAAACCCTAAAAACAAAACCCTAAACCCTAATTTCACTTTCAACTAAAAACTAAACCCTAAACCTAAAACTAAGCCCTAAACCTTAATCCTAAGCCCTAATCTCAGTCCTAACACTAATCCTAAACCTTAATCTATCCTAAACCCTAACCCTAACTCAATCTAAAAGTCCAAAACCCTAAACCGAACCCTAAACCAACCCGTGACCCATTTTGCTTCATTTTGACCCATTTTAAACTGAAGCAACCAACCAAGCACCTCCATGACGTCTCCATTATGTCACCAAGCATCTTACAAGCACCTCTACCTCCTCCCTTGGCCAACAAGTTGGCCAAGTCACCTCCTTGTCACCTCCTTTACAACCGAACCCACATACACCTCCAAAACCTTCCACCTTGCTTAGCTACTCTTCTAGCATTCAATATTCATCGTGCTAGCTTCCACGATTCAGTTAAGATAGCTAGGACACTAAGCAAGACTCTAAACTTGGGCACCAAGGCCATTTGAACACTATATAAGCCGAAACATGCATAACCATTCAAACTACACCTCAAAAACTCATACACTCTCAAATAGCGTCTTAACTCAAACCAAGGAAGATCAAGAGAAGTCCCTAAGCTCAGAATAGAAGCCAAGAAGCAAGAAAAACGAAGTCTTTAAGTCATTACTAGGCAACATAACCCACTATCTATGATGACTTATATTCATACTATTTACCATAAACCTTTGAATTTCACTCAATCATTGTGTTGATCTTTTTAGCATGTTTATCTCATGTATTTGAGCAACGTATATAAAAAGTATAAGAAAAAAAAATAAAAAAAAAAAAAAAAAAATAAAAAAAAGAATAAAATAATAAAACAAAAAAAAAAATAAATAAAATAAAAAAAAAACAAAAAAAAAAAAATTAAGAAAAAAAAACAAAAAAGAAAAAAAAAAAAAAAAAAACATCAAAAACCCCCGCACGCCCCGCCCCCCCCACCACCGCCAGCCACCCCGCCCCCCCCCCACCCCCCCCCAACCCGCATCCCCCCCCCCCCCCCCACCCCGCGCCCCCCCCCACACCCCCCACACCCACCCCCTCCCCCTACCCCCCACCCCCCCCACCCCCCCCTACCTAACACGCCCCCACCCACCCCGCCCCACCCCCCCAACCCTCCGACCACAACCCTCCACAACCCGCCCCACTCCCCATACACCCACCCCCCACCCGCACTCCCCCCCCCCCCCCCCCCCCACCTTCCCCACCCTCCCCCCCCCCCCCTCCACCCCCCACCTTCCCACCCCACCAACCCCCCCCACCCCAACCCAACCACTCCCCACCCCCCCACTCCCCCCCCCCCCCCCACCCCCCCCCCCCCCCCACCCACCCCCCCCCCCCCCCCCCCCACCACCCCCCCACCCCCTCCCCCACCCCATCCCCTCCCCCACCCCCCCCACCCCCCCCCCCCCCACCCATACAACCCCCCACCCCCCCACCCCCCCCCCCCCCCACCCCCCCCCCCCCCCTATCGACCCACCCCCCCCCCCACCACCCCCACCCCCCCCCCCCCCCCCCCCCCCCCCACCCCCACCCCCCCCCCCCCACCACCCCCCCACACACACACCCCCACCCCGCCCCCGCCCCCCCCCCCCCCCTTCCCACAGCGCCCCCCCCACCCCCACCCCCCCCCCCCCCCACCCCCACCCCATCGCCCCCCAACCCCCAACCACCCCCCACCTCACCTACCCCCCCAAACCCCCCCGCCCCCCCCCCACCCCCCCCCCCACCCCCCCCCCCCCACAACCCCCCCCCCCCCCTCCCCCCCCTCCTCCCCCCGCCCCCCCCTCCCCGACCACCGCTCCAACCCCGCCCACCCCCCCCCGCCCCTCCCCCCCCCCCCCCCACCCCCGTCCCACCCACCCCACCCCACCCTCCCCCCCAACACCCACACCCCTTCCCTACCGCCCGCCCCCCCCCCCCCGCCCCCCCCCCCCCGACCCCCCCCCCCCACCGAAGCCCCCCCCTCCCCCACTCCCCCCCCCCCCCTCACCACCCATCCCCACCCCGCCCCCCACCCCCCCCACCACCCCCCGCTTTCCCCCTCCCCCCCACCACCCCCCCACCTCTCCTCCCACCCCCCCCCCCTTCCCCCCCCCCAACAACCCCTCCCCCCCCCCCTCCCCACCCACCCTCCCCCCCCCCCCACGCCCCCTCCCCCCACGTCCCTACCTCCCCCACTCACCCACCACCCCAACCCCCCCCCCCCCCGCAACTCCCGGCGCCCCTCCCCCCCACCAACCCCCCCCCCCACCTTACACCTCCTCCCAACCCCCCCCACCCCCCCCCCCCAACCCCCCCCCAACCCCCCCCCAAACACCCCCCCCCTCCCCCCCACGCCGCACCGCCCCCCCCCCCCCCACCCCCCCCCCCCCACCCTCCACCCCCGCCTCCCCCCCACCCCCCCCCCCCCCCCACCTCCCCCCCCCCAACGCCCCCCTAAACCCCCCCCGCCCCCACCCCCGACCCCCCCCCTCCCACCCCCCACCACCCACCCTCCACCCCCCCCCCCCCCTCCCCCCTCCCGCCCTCCCCCCCCACCCCCCACCCCCCCCCCCCCCACACCCCCCCCCCCCCCCCCCCCCATACCCCCCGCCCCCCCCTCCCCCCCAGCCCCCTCCCCCCTGCAGCCCCCCCCCTCTCCCCTCCCCCCCCCCCACCGCCCCCACACCCCCCCCCTCCACCAACACACCCCCCGCCCCCAACACCCCCCACCCCCCACACCCCCCCCCTCCGTCCCACCCCACACCCCCCCCCCCCTCACCCACCCCCCCCCCCCCCCCCAATCCACCCCCACCCCCCCGCCCCACCGACACCCCTCGCCTCCCCCCCCCTCCCCACACACCACCCCACCACCCCCCCTCCCCCCCCCCCCCCCCGCTCCCCCCCCCCCCCACCACCCCCCCCCCCCCACCCGCCCACCCCCCCCCCACCACCCCCCCACCCCCCACACCCCCCCCCCACCCACCCCCCCCCACCCCCCCCCACCCCCCCCGATCCCACCCACCCCCCATCCCCCCCCCCACCTCTCCTCCCCTCCCCCCGCCCACCCGACACCCCATCCCCCACCCCCCCCCCCCCCCCCCCTCCGCCCCCCCCCCCCCCCCCCATCCACCCCCCCCCCCCCACCCCCACCCCCCCGCCCAGTACCTCCCCTCCCCCCCCCCCCCACCCCTCGCCCCCCCCCCCCCCCACCCACCCCCCCCCCCCGCACCCCCCCCCCTCACCCCCCCCCCCCCTCCCCCCCCCCACCCACCCCCCCCCCCCCCCCCCCCCCCAACCCACCCACCCCGCCTACCTCCCCCCCCCCCCCCACCCCCCCCCACCCCCTCCCCCCCCCCCCGCCACCCACCCTCCCCACCCCACCCCCCCCCCCCCCCCCCCCCCACCCCACCCCCCTCTACCATCACACTCCCCCCCCCCCCCCCCCCCCTCACCCCCCCCCCCCCCCTCCACCCCACCCCCCCCCCACCCCCCCCCCCCCCCACCCCCCCACCCCCCCCCCCCCCCCCCCCCCCCCCCCCACACCACACCCCCCCCCCCCCCCCCCCCCCCTACTCCTACACCCCCTCCCCCCCCCCCCCCAACCCCCCCCCCCCCCCCCCCACCACCTCTCCCCCCCCCCCCTCCCACCCCCACCCCAACCCACCCACCCCCCCTCCCTCCGTCCCACCCCCCTCCCCCACCCCCCCCCCACCCACCACCCACCCCACCCCCCCCCCACCCCCACCCCCACCCACCAACACCACACACACCCCCTACCCCCCTGCCGCCCGCCGCCTCCACCGCGCGACCAGCCACCCCCCACTCCGCCCCCAACCCCCCCGCAGACCCCAGCCCCCCCCCCCCCCTCCCCCGCCCCGCCCCCCCCCCCACCCCCCCCCCCCCCCCACCCCCTCCCGCCCCCCCCCCGCTCCCACCCCCCTTGCCAACCCCCCACCGCCCCCCCCCCCCCCCCCACCCACCCCCATGCCCCCCCTCCCATCCATCCCCCCCCACCCCCAGTAGCCCCCCCCCGCCACCCCCCCCCCCCAACCCCCCCTCCCCACCCTCCCCCCCCCCCCGCATCCTCTCACCACCCCCCCCCACCCGCCACGCCCCCCTCTATCCCTCCCCCCCCACCCCCACCCCTTCCCACCAACCCCCACACCCCCCCCCCCCCCAACCCCCCCCCCCTCACCCCACCCCTATACCCCCCTCACCCCACCCTGCACCCACCCCCCCCCCCACCTCCCATCCCCCCACCCCACCCCCCCCCCCCCCCTCCCCCCCCCCCCTCCCCCTCCCCCCCCTCCCCCCCACCCCACCCGCCCCCCATCACCCGACCCCCTACACCCCCCACCCACCCCCCCCCACCCCTCCCACCCCCCCCCCCCCCGACCCCCCCGTCCCACCCACCCCCCCCTCTCCGACCCCACCACCCTCCCACCCAACCCCCCACCCCCCCCCACCCCAACTACCCAACCCCCCCCCCACCCCCCAACCCCCCCCCCCCCTCCCCCCCCCCCCCACACCCCCCCCCCACCCCCTACCCCTCCCCCCACACCCCCCCGCCCCACCCCCCCCGCCCTCCTTCCCCCCACCCCCGCCCACCCCCACCCCCCCTCCCCGTCCCCCCCCCAACCCCCCACACCACCCCCCCATCCAACTCCCCCGCAACTCACCTCCCCCCCCCCCCACCCCCACCCCCCCACCAACCGTCACCCCCCCCTCCCCCCTCCTCACCCCGCAACCACCCCACCCCTACCTCCCCCCCCGCCCCATCCCACCCCCCACCCCCCCCCACCTATCCTCACCACCCCTCACCCTCGCCGTCCACCCTCCAACGCCGCGGCCCGCCCCCACAACCCCCCCGCACTCCACCCAATCCACCACCCGCACCCCCCCCCCCCCCGCCCACCCCCCCCTCCCCCCCCCCACCGCACACCCCCCCCCCCTGCCCCTCCCACCCCACCCACCCCCCCCCCCCCCCCCAACCCATCCCACCCCCCCTCCAACCCCACCCCCACACCCCCCCCCTCCCCACCTGGCCGCCCCCACCCACCCAAACCCCCTCCTCCCCTCCACCCCCCCCCCCCCCCCCACCAACCCCCCACCACCCCCCCCCAACCCCCCCCCCCCCCACACCCCCCCCTCCCACCTCCCAACCCCCACCTCCAACCCCGCCCCAACCACCCCCGACCCCTCCCCACCCCCCCACTACCCCCCCCCCCCCCCCCCCCCCCCACCCCCCCCCCCCCCCCCCCCCCCCCCCGCCCCGCCCCCCGCACTGCCCCCCCCCCCCCCGCCCCACGACCCCCCCCCCCACCTCACCACCCGGTCGCCCCCCCCATACCCCCCCCTCCTCCCCCCCCCCCCCCCCCCCCCTACCCCGCCCCCCCTCCCCCCCCCTCACCCTCGCCCCCCCCCCCCACCCCCAACAAACCCTCCCCCCCCCCCCCCTCCCCCCCCTCCCCACACCACCCCCCCTCCCCACCTTCACGCCGACACCACAACACCCCCCCCCACCCCCCCACCACCCCTCCCCCCCCCCCACCCCATCCCCCAGCAGCAAACGCAACTCCCCCCCCCCCCGCCCCCTCCTCCCACCCCCCCCCGCCGCCGCCCACCCACCCACTCCCCCCCCCCCCCCCCCCCCCCCATCCCCACCCTCCCTCCTCACCTCCCCCCCCCCCCCCTCACCCCCCCCCCCAAATCCACCGCTCCACGCCACCCAACCCAACCCCTCACCCCCGCCACACCCCCCGACCCCCCACTCACTTCCCACCACACCCCCCCACCCACTCCCATCCCCCACACCCCCGCACTCCCCATCCCACCCACACTCCACCCCCCCCCTCGCTCCGCCCACCCCCACACCCACCCCCCCCCTCCCCCCCCACCCCACCCCCCCCCACACCCGGCCCACCCCTTCCCACCCCCCCCCCCACCCCCCCACCTCCCATATCCTCCCCTCCCACCCCCCCCCCCCGCCCCCCCCCCCCCCCCCCCACCCACCTCCCGCCCCGCCCAGCCCCCCCCGTACCCCAAACCACCCCCCATCTGCCCCACCCCCCCCCTCCCCTGACCTACCCCTCCACCCCATCCTGCCATCACCACTATCCCAACCTCCCCGCACCCAGCCTTCTACTGAGCCGAACCCTCTGACTAAGCCCCCCATCCCCCACGCACCCCCCGAACCACCCCCACTCCCACCACCCCCCCCACCACAACCCAACCCCCTTCCCCTTCCCTTCCCCACACCAACCCACACCCCCCCCGGCCCTCCTCCAACCCCACTCTACACCAACCCACTCCCACCCCACACCCTAACCAGCCTCCACCCGCCGCCCCCCCCTGCCCCCCCGCGCCCCCCCCCCCCCTCCCCCCTCCACCCCCTCCCCACCTAAACCCCCAAAGCCCCCACCCCCCACCCCACCCTACCACCCCCCACCCCAACCAATCCCTCACCCCCCCCAACGGCCCTCTCCTCCAAACGCCCGTCACACCACCCCCCACCCCCCCTAGCCACCATCCCCCCACCCCCACTACCCACTCCCCACCCTCACCCCCCCCCTTCCCCGCACACCCCAACCCCGCCACCCCGACCCCCTACCCCCCATCCTTCCCCACCACTCCCCCCCCCCCCCCCCCTCCCCCCCTAACCCCAACCCCCACCCCCCCCACACTCCCACCCCCTCTAACACCACCCCCCCCCCCCGCCCCCCCCCCCACACCCCCCTCTCCAGCCACACCGCCCACGACCCCCCTCCGCCACACGCACACACACCCACACCCCCCACCCCCCACCCCACCCCCCCCATCCGCCACCACACCCCCCCAACCCCGTCCAACCCCCCCACTCCTCCGCCCCCCCCCACCCCCCCCCGCCCCCCACCCACCCTCCCCCTCCCGCCCCCCCCCCCGCTCCCCCTCCCCCTATTCCCCCCCACCCCCCCCACTAACCACCGCCCCCCCCCCCCCCCCCTCCACCCCCCTCCCTCTCGCCGTCTCCACCCCCCCCCCCCAGGACCTCTGCTCTCACCCACAGCCCCCTACCACCCCCCCTTCCCCCACCCACACCCAACTCCCCCCCCGCCCTCCCTCCCATCTCCCCCCCCCTCCCCCCGCCTTCAAGCCCACAACCTACCGCTCCCCTCCCCCCCCCTGACCCTACCCCCCCCCCAACGACCGCACCCTCCCCCCAACTCGCCCTCCCCCCCCCCACCTCCCTCACCCCCCACACCCCCCTCCCCCCTCCCCCTCCCACCACCCCCCCACCCCCCTCCCCCCCCCCACCCCCGCTCCGAGCCCACCTGCGCCCCCACCCAACCTACCCCACATGACACCTCTACACCCCACACCTCCCTCCCCCTCCCTCCACCCCCCCACACAACCACCCCCTGCTCACCCCCCCCCCATAGCAACCCCTCCTCCCCCCCCGCCCCCCCCGCCTCCCCCCCCGCCCCGTGCCTCCCCCACACTCCACAACTCCCACCCCTTCCCCCCCCCTCCCCACACCCCACACCCCCAACCCGTCCCATCCCCCCACCCCCCCACCCCCGCCCCCCCCCCTTAAACAAACAACCCCCTCCACCCCCCCCACTCCCTCCACCCCCTCCTACCCCACTCCCCCCACCATCCCCCAAACCACCCCCTCCCCTCACCAGCTTCCCTCCCAACCATCCCCTACCGCTCCCAACCCAACCCCCCCATACCTCCACCCCCGACCCCCCCCCACACTCCCACCACACACGCACCAGCACTAGGTAAATGCTAAAAGTTAAAAACATATAAAGACTTATACTCAATTAACTCAAATAAGCTAAGCTTAAGAAAACTAATTAAGAAAATAAGCTAGAAAAAGTCTAATGAAAATGACAATTATACTACTATGTTTTTGGCTTTTTGAATATGAAATGACTTTTTGCAACTTAAATTTATGACTCAAAAAAACAATTTTGACACACTAAAAACTTTAAACAGATGAAAATCAGACTCCAATAGGCTAAAAACAATCAAAATAAAACAAAAATAAGCTAGATTATATCCACAATTTGATCTGCAATATAAGACTTTTTTAAAAACAAACAAAAAATTCCATTACTTGACTGATTTGATCTAGAAAATTTAGGATGCCTTCCCAACACTTGATAACTCAAAACAGATTGCTAATGATGCAAATGAGACCTGATTTTAAGCACTAAAAACACATCTTAAGCATACTTTTAAAAAGTTAGACAAATAAGCAGTTTGAAAAACAAAAGAACTAGCAGACTTGAACATTTGATAAAACAAACCACCAAACTTAACAATGCTTATTATAAGTTTATGAACACTTGCTTTTAGACTTATTTAAAGCTTATGAAAACTTATTTGACCCCTAAAAACAAGCTAAACACAGTTTTAATGCATTACTGCTGCTTAACCCAAACACCCCTTCAAAACTAGAAATCTAAATTTAAAGCTGAAACTGATCAAAATAAGCCATGATTTGTAAAAACAGATTAAGTACTAAGCTTAATAAGGACAAATAAGCAAAAATCTAGGGAAAATAAACTCAAGAATATAAGCTATATTAATAAGCTACATTAACAACTAAAATGGACAGTTTTAATGAAGACACAAATTAAGCCATATTTAAACTATAAAACTAGATGCCATAAGCTAATTCTAGACTAAATAAGCACAAATAAGCTTAGCATAAGCAGTTTAATAAGTTGAGATTCAAATTAAAGCAAAATTTAGGAAAAGTAAACATACCTTAGTCCTTTGCTTAAACAAGGACATAAAATGCTCTAAGAGCTAATCTACAAGCTTCAGATTATTAAAAACAAGCTGGTGGAGTTCAATAAGCCCATCCATTTTTGGCTTATCATCCAAATTAAGCTAATTATGACTTTTTGAGTGATTTAAGAGAAAGCTTATTCATTTTAGCTTTGAACAAGCTAAACTGAATATGAACTAGCTTTTTAGGTAATTAAGAGCTTATAAAGGTTATTAGGTGGTTTCAAAACACATGTAAACAAAATTGCTTAATAGTAAAGTAACAATTCAAAACACAACTTAAAATGAAACTGCAATTTTTATTAATAATGAAGAGATTACAAGCTTAAAAAGGAAATCACATTGAAAACATTAAAATAAGCTGGAAAATAAGCTAAAGCTACCCTAAAAGCTACCTAAAAACTACACTAAGCTAGATAATTCCTACTGTGTGATTGCATCATCTATTTATAGTGAGAAGGAGAATATTTTAGGCCTTCAGGAGCGTTCCCAATCATCAATCCTAGCCCTTGATCTGCAACAAACTCGCAATCCATCAATTTGAGCCCTTGATCACTATCCACGTTTCTCAACCAATGAAATGCCTTAGGATTGCCAGCGTGGCTTAAAGGAATGATGTCAGAACTGTCAGGCTAGCCTTCTAGAAGGATACATGTGTGTGGAGTGGTGAGTGGTATTTACCCTGGTTAATTGTTGTGTAAAAACGAGGGAGATGGATGAACAGTACATAAGGCGGGTGTTTTATTGCTTTGACTGGATAAAGGTGTGTTGACTTGGGCTTTTACTTATCTCTTAGGCCTGTTTTAATTTTGGACCGGATTTGGACTTGGGTTTATAGTTTAGGTATATTAAAAGGGCTAGTGATTTATTTAATTCAAGTTAAAATGGGCTGACCCGACCCAATAAAATGGGTACGGGGTAGCCCATTAAAAATGAATATGCCTTCGACTTTGATTTTCTCACACTCTTCTAATCCCGTGCTCGGTTTTGTCCAATTTGGCTTTGTTTTTGTCCATTTTTGATATATCCGTTACCTGCATAATGCATTTGACAAAACACACATATACAATGTATTTTACATGTATTTTTGGTCTTTTAAGCATGTTTTATTAAAGAAAATGATATGTGATTAAACACATATCAAAAATGCCCCATACTAAGCTATTGCCGTGTCCTCATGCAATGTCATATACACACATAGAAAACTAAAAATTTCAACCCCCTTAGACTAATTACCTCGAAAGTTGCTAAGTGTTCATCTAAAAAAAAAAAAAAAAAAAAAAAAAAAAAAAAAAAAATAAATAAAAAAAAAAAAAAAAATGGGGTATTAAGAAATTACTAGTTTAAAATGCCCCATTTTACCATTTTTATATATATGCATAAACTTCGAGGAACTATAGAATCACGGAACAAGAAACACTAAAAGGATAAATTCATCGTTCTCGATTTTTACCCGCCCCAAACCAAGCTTAAAAACGAAATCATTGTTAAATACTAGTTAAGATGCTAACACTACTCATAAATGCTAATTGTGTACGCATAGCTACTTTCCGCTCCCTTATTCCTAAATCCTCTAAGGGTTTTATTCTTATTATTGGTGACAATAATTTAAGTCCCTATATTTTGATAAGTAACCGGTGTAGACATATTTAGTTTGGAAATCCTTTCATTAAAGAGACGATATGGTATGGGAATAAGGTCCACATTAAGGTTTTTTTTCTTAATTTAGCAAACGATTTAGGTGTTTTATCTTTTATTTCATCTGAAACAACTCAACTACGAGTCCAGAGATGGAGGCTTTATTTAGATAACCCCAGGGTCGAAATTTGGCTTTATTATTATTATTATTATTGCAACATTATTAAACCCCCCGGTCCTTTAAACAACTGCCACATTAGTATGTGAACCGACCATGGTCCATGAGTCTTATTTCGACCAGGAGATCTTTGACCTTTTTGAAGGCTACAACATCGGGAGCGAACCGACCATGATCCAGAAGTCTTATTTTGGCTTTGGTTTATTGCATTATTATTATTATTATATCCAAATTTCAAGTCCTGTGGTCTTTTAACTACCTAGACAACGGTAGCGAGCCGTCAAGTATCGGTAGCCTATTTCCCCACAACACTGACAAAACCTCGATGTGTACCTTAATTTCACCAGAAGGAATCTCTACGAAGGGATTTAAACTAAGAATCGCAAAAACTAAAGTAACTTTATTTATTTAACAATAATATAATGTTTATTAAGCTGATGGGAGCAAAAAGTCATAATTAACCTCTATGAGCTCTAAAGAGATCCAACTACTCCATGTTTAGCATCTCAACTTATATAAAACTCTATCATTTTTTGTTCTTCACAAATTTAAAATATTTAATAAAAAGATCCGCGAATGCTTAGTCTAATAAAATCAAGCTTTGCATATTTAAAGTCTATTATGGAAACTTGCAAACTCTTGGCTCTTTCAAGCTAGAATTCGCGTTTTAAAGCTTCTTGTATAAAAGACTAGCAAAAGCTTAAATTTATATAGGTTAAGGGGCAAGCTAGAGCGGAACATGCTCGATCAAGTCAAAATGTATTCTTAAAAAGACAAAAATTCGTGTCAAAACACTTATTTTATTTTTGATTTTTTTTAATTTTGGCCTAAAATCACATATTTTTTAGAATTTTTGGTGGCAAAACGGGGTTACGTGACGACAAAGCAAATGCAAATAAGATCAAATCGATAGATACCCCCCAAACGAGAACTAAACATTGTCCTCAACGTTTAAAAGGGTCTTTACGTAAATCTAAAGCCGTTTATTAATTATGCTAATAGATACACGTTAATCAATAAGATCTAGGATATCGAATTCCCATATATAAGCATGCTAAGGATTGAATCTCGAGTGAATGATGGACAAAACTATGAGCACGAGAGTCTTCAAAATACGAGGCAATCCTGAACATAAAACACAAGCCATGAAACCCGAGAAAGGAAGAGGCGAGCCTTCTCACGTCATACTTATTAGAAAATTAAAAAGGAAGATAGAATGTTGGGAATTATACTTTGAGTTGATTATGACAAAACATATTAAAGGTGGAGGACCTACAAGACAAAGTTGGAATAACATTAATGCTGATTGAAGATTAGTCAAATAGTATTTAATGCTGATTTATAGTTTCCTAATTTTTATTTTGATCTTATCTTGTCTTGTAAACCCTAACCCCTCTAGTATATAATGAGGGGAAGGTGTCTAGTATTGATGATCCATTGATAGATAGTCTCTCCAATGAGAGTCTAAACGCATAGAAAGCGTGTGTAGTAGTTAGTAGTTAGTTTATTTATTAATGTTTAATAAAGAAAACCTTATTAGTAACATGATTGTGTTCTTTATATTTTGCTGCGTGTTACAATCATTGTTATCATACCCTAGATGAGTCCTAATAACGGTCTATGGAGTCTTTATAGGATTCCACAATTGGTATCAGAGCCTCGTGGCTCTCGATCTAGGGTTTATAAGGTTTTCATCAGAAATTTTAGCTTATGGTTCCTGCTGGTAGTTTATAGTTCCTGCAGGTAGGCTTTATGGTTCCTATTGGTCTGCTTACGATTTCTTGTGTATAGTTCGTTTTGAAGATTCAGTTCATGATATGATTCTTGATTGGTTGTTGCACGCTCTTTTACAGATTTGGTTGGAGTATGATACGATACAGTTCATGATATGATTTTTCACACATGATTGGTTTCTCATTGATGCAACAGAGCTCACTGTGATGGTGGCCGTTGGCATGAACATAAATAAATTTACAAAATTTATTT
>BQNB010020895.1:0-62667 GCA_026074375.1 Tanacetum coccineum | reverse complement strand
ACTTTGTTAAATCCAATGTATCGTTTTCAAACGACTTTTTGGTCGTTCTATATATATCTTGTGTTATTGATCTAAGAAGTAACACGCCCCGGACCCGTATTCCGCTGCGACCCAATTTGGGGGTGTTACACATAAGGTGGCAACATGGGTGGGTCAGGTAATGGGTCAAAACGGGTTATGTATATAGGCTGGGACGGGCTCCACACACATTATTATCCATTATTCGTAAATAGTTAATGTGTCAAAATGTGAGTACAAAACTATGTTATAAAACTTATAAATCAACAACACGAACAACAATACCCAATCCCGCCGAAGCGGGGTGTGGTATATATAACACTAATAAATAAATTGTTAGAAATAAAACAATCTAAAATTGAAACTAATTGTTGTAACAATGATAATACATTTAGGTAATTTCAATCGTGACTAATTTCCTAAAATGAAATATTGCATTCTTCATGGGATGGCAGGAGTATTTGATTGTTCATGAGTATTTTCCCCACAAGATCTTTACCACAAAACATCACAACAATAGTTTTTCAAACCATAACACAAAGTTATTTTTAGAGAATGGAACCAAAACAAGTTTTATTAAAACTTCAATGCTAACTCACATCGTTCCCTTCCAATCCGTCATTCTTGATTACCTGAGATAAAACATGCTAAAAAATCAACGAAAACGTTGAGTGGATTCATAGAGTTTAAATGAATATAAGGGAGAACACAAGTATTTTTAATCATCGAAAACTTATGGATCAAACAAGTTATAATCACTAATGCATTAAGCTCATACCACTGAAACGTTAACCAAACATATAAAATATGCAGATCATTTGCCCCTCAACTAGGTAACATTGCAATATACCTAAAGAAATTCTCAATACAAAATGTCCGCTTTAGGGTGATCGCGCCATGGATGTCACAACCTCGGACATAGCAGTCACGACCCAATAGATCTACTTAATGTACTAGCGCTCACCCATCATAGGCAATTAACAGTGCATGAAATTCGGGGCCTTTTTGCAATAGGTACTTATGCAATTAGTTTCACAATCGGGTCCAGCATACCGAAAACTACTTGTGTTCAATTTATAAAACTAGCATGTATCTCCCTCACGGGGTTTGATAAGTGTTAAATTGTATACATAAAATACCCAGGATTTTGGCAATAAAAGCCAAAAAATATGCCAAAAGATGAAAATATGTGTGTTTTTGTGTCTCAATGTGCAGGAAAGGATATTAAAGTCAAAAAGAGCAAAAACCAACAAGAAATGAAGAGACAAGTACAAAAGAGAGATTTGAAGCCAATATCAAAAGCCGGATCAAGACCATGGTCGAGAAAAGTCAATAAAGTAAAGAAAAAGTCAAAGTTTGAAGTGAAATGACCATTATACCCTTTGAAGAGGATGCAAAAAGACTAAAATACCCTTTTGGGTCCTTCTACACCATTCGGATCACAAAAGCCCAAACTCAAAGTCCATTTCTTGTTTACAAAACTACAAGGGCCAGGAATGACAAATCTCAAACTCATTTTATACTACACTTGTGGAAAAGAAACAGAGGGGCTTGTATTGTAATTAACCCAATCTTTCAAACACAACGCGGGCCATAGTTTTCTCCCTAACCGTTTATACCGACTTTTCCCGCCAAAAAACCCGAACAAACCCAACCTTCCCAAATCCCTTTTCCCGTCTCTTCCAACTTAAATCCACCAATCAAAGTCCTTCTACACGTCATTTTGTACACTTGGCAGCTTCTTATTGGTTCAAACACGTGGCAAATAAGATCAAACGGCTATAATTTCTTCGAATAAGATCCCACGGCTAAGAAAGAATGAAGATTAATTCTCTTCTCTTCTTCTCCAAGCTCCTATAAATAGACAAGTTAGGACAACTGATGAGGGGTTCAAAGTTTTAGTTTTATAGTTAGTTAATTTTCAAATTTTCAGTTTTTAGCTTTTACTGTTCACGATTTGTAAACAATTCTGTTTCATTCAAGTTTAAAGCATTACATCACTTGTACTTTACCTATTCTCACTTGTACCTTCAGTTTATAAGAAATAAAAATCAATAGTGTTCTTTATATTTCTTAAATTTCATGTAATAAGCTGAATTTGCACAATAAGCTCTTAATAAGCTCATTGAAGCTTATACAAGTTAATAAGTTCATTTTAAATCAAAGTTAGCTTAAAAGTCAGTTAAAGTACTTAATTTGTTCATTCAACTCAAATAAGATGATTACTTGAGTTAATTCATTCAAATTGGAAGCAAAGAGGAGTAATAAGCTCATTTCAGCTTATTGAGCTTAAGCTCAGGTTTTAGAGGCTAAGGTAGCCATTAGGAGGTTGCTTTTTAAGGCCACTCACTCAACAAGAGTGGCTAGAGTTTAGAGACTACAAGTTCAAAGGTTATTCTTACTGATTTAGATTTTAGCATACATATAGCTTAATCCATTAGCTTATTACATTGTAATTTTGTGTGTTAAAACCTGTTCAATATTGCTTAGTTAGGTTAGAAATTCAAATGTTTTTAAGCTGTGGTAGCTAGAATCCATTAAGGTCTCATTTCTTCAAATTCTGTCATTTAGTAGATTAAGCTAGGGGGGGGGGGGGGGGGGGGATGGGTAACTAGCTTATTTTTTTTAATAAGCTGTAGATTTTAGTGCTTAAATAGCTTAATTAGTTAAGTATAAGACTGAGTAGATAAAAGGTTTTAGCAGTTTTAGTTTTAAAATAGATTTTAGATAAAATTTAGTTTGGACAGTGTTAGTTAAGTAGTGTTTGGGATAAGGTGATTTTGACCTTAAAAGTCAACATGATTCTGTCAAAATACTCTACATAGTTTAGATTTTCAGAGTTATCAAGTTTTAAAGAGGATTTGAAAGTTAGTTTATAGAATTTCAAAATTTAAAGCTTAAAAGGCTATCTCTAGCACCAGGACAGTTAAAGGTTTAAGTAGTTTTAGAGTTAAGTGTCTAACATGATTTTAGAGTTCAATTTTGGTTAGTGTACACTTAGATACATTTAGTGAGTTGGTTTATGAGTTCTAACCTAAGAGTTTTGGCCTGCACTTCAGAATTTACCAAGTATATCAGCATAAGCAGTACTTACTTGGTAAGTACTGCTTGTTGCTCACCACTTTTCTAGTTACTCTTTAGCACTTGTAAGTAGGAAGTAAGAACTTAGTTTTAAACATCTTAATAGTACTCCATTAGCTATACATAATTCATCTTTTAAGTGTCATTTTTAAGCTTTTAGTCTAGCTTAAATGTTCTTGCAAAAGTGGTATAGCAGCAGCTGAGATTTCTTGCTTATTTTATTTTAGATTCTTCTTTTCTAGTTGTTCATTTCAAAAACCTTTTATCTAGGTTTACTCTATACTCATAGAATAGCTTATTTGCAAAATTTTAGTTTCTAGAATTTAGTTTTAAGCTAGTTAGCTTATTAGGATTTGCTTAATATCACTGAATAAGCCTGAACTTTCACTTTTTAATAGCAAATTTCTTGTTAATATTGTTTACTTGTAGCTTATTTCTTTTTAGAAACCCCTAGTACACATTATAAGCTTTTTATAGCTTCTTTTGGTTTTTACTTTTATTGAGTAATAAGCTAGAAATAAGCCAAAGTTTGAAAAAGTTTGAATTTTCAAAGAAAAACCTTAGTTTCTGTAATTCAGTTTTAGAAGCTAATTTTCTAGCTTATTAAGTAGTTAAAAGTTCAAAGTGCTTTTATTAAAGTTGTAGTGGATAAGCTCAGGTTTAACTTTTCTGTTTTGAGTTTTTGCTTAATTTCACTTTTGCAATAAGCTAAAAATAGCTTAAGTCGTAGGGTTTGTTTGGTACTTTTTCAATAGTTTAAGGTTGTCTGTTTTAACTATAGTGTAAAATTTAGTTACTTACCCCGCCTACCCTTTACTTTCAGTTGTTGCATTTTCTACCCTGTCTTTTAGGTTTAATAAAATAGGTTTTATATTTTTAATTTTAGGTTAATAAAATTAGGGCTTAGGTTTTAATTAGAAAAATTAGGGTTCAATTGCTTAGTAAAAATTGGGCATTTTCATACCATTAAATTTATGCACATTTTTAGTAGTTAAAAATCATTTTTCTTTATTTTTCCAATTGAATTTGTATTTTCTAGAAATTAAAATAGGTTTTAGGTAATTTCTTTTTCTTAAGAAATTCATAGAAAATAGAAAAATAGTTTGAAAAATCTAATTCTTTTTGTAATAATTTTCTTTTTCATTCTAGAATTTTTGAAAAATAAAAATAAATTTTTAGTGTTAATTTTTAGAAAAAGTTTATTTTTAGTTAATTCATTTTTCTTTAAAAATTCATATAATTCAAAAATAGTAAAAAAATTCTAATTCTTTTTCCTAAAATTTTATTTTTAAATTTGTGATTTTTAGGTATAAAGTTTGTTAGTATTAGTGCTTTAGATTTTAAATTTCAGTTTTAGCTCACGTTTTTAATTTTAGTGTATTAAAATTTTGTGCTAGTTAATTGTTTTTAGTTTCTTTAATATTTCCTTGAGCTATTACATTCGTAGTGTAATTCAAAATTTAAAAATCCTTTATCCATTCTTGACTCGAATCCGAATTATTCCCGAATTTCAATTCACGACTTCGTTGGGATACGACCCGAGAAGAAAATACTTCCCGGTTAAAAATATACGTATTGTGTTTGCCGCAATGACTTCTTAGCAAGTAGCTATCACATTTCCTTATACTCACCTTATAGTTTATAAACTCAAAGGTCCTTCGTACCTCGCAAGTAACTCACGATTAGTTTTGTTGATTATTGGAATGGTTTAAGATGGATAGCTAGTATCCAAATATGTTTATTTTATTTTTGTATTTTAACTAATTCGATAGGAATCGAATTAATGAACGTTTTGTATTTTTATACTATATATACAAAAAATAGCAAAGTAACTTCCAAGAAGGAAGGATCTTCAAAACTCTACTTCAACGAATATCCACAAAAATCGTTCACGTCTTCCCCGGCAACGGCGCCAAAATTTGATAACTTTTGTAAGCACTAGTCAAATTTATATATGTATAGTATAAATCCCGTGACAATTCTTCCCAATTACTTCTCAAACAATAGAAATAAAAGGGTAAAATCTCACTTAAGAAAACACAATACGTATATTTTTAACCGGGAAGTATTTTCTTCTCGGGTCGTATCCCAACGAAGTCGTGAATTGAAATTCGGTAATAATTCGGATTCGAGTCAAGAATGGATAAAGGAGTTTTTGACTTTAAAAGTCAACAAGAGATTGTCAAAACACTTTATATAGATGAGATTTTCAGAGTTATCAAGTTTAAAAGAGGATTTGAAAGTTAGTTTGTAGAATTTCAAAGATTTAGAGCTCAAAACCTTTGCCAGCACCAGGACAGTTTTAAGTGTCAAGTAGTTTTAAGAGTTAAGTAGTCCAAAGCATTTTAGAGTTCAATTTGGGTTAATGCAGATTTAGATACATTTAGTGAGTTAGTTCATGAGTTCTCAACTTAAAATTTTGGCCTGCACTTAAGCCTTTACCAATTACATCAGTATAAGTATTACTTACTCAGTAAGTACTGCTTGTTGCTCATCACTTTTCTAGTTACTCTTTAGCACTTGTAAGTAGGAAGTAAGAACTTAGTTTTAAGCATCTTAATAGTACTCCATTAGCTATACATAATTCATCTTTTAAGTGTCATTTTTAAGCTTTTAGTCTAGCTTAAATGTTCTTGCAAAAGTGGTATAGCAGCAGCTGAGATTTCTTGCTTATTTTCTTTTAGATTCCTCTTTTCTAGTTGTTCATTCCAAAAACCTTTTATCTAGGTTTACTCTATAATCATAGGATAGCTTATTTCCAAAATTTCAGTTTCTAGAAATTTAAATTGAATAAGCTGAACTTGTACTTTTGTAATAGCAAAATTTCTTGTTAATATTGTTTACTTGTAGCTTATTTCTTTTTAGAAACCTAGTACACATTATAGCTTTTTATAGCCTTCTTTTGGTTTTACTTTTATTGAGTTAAGCTAGAAATAAGCAAAGGTTTGAAAAGTTTTGATTTAAAAGAAAACCTTAGTTTCTGTAAATTCGTTTTAGAGCTAATTTTCTAGCTTATTAAGTAGTTAAAAGTTCAAAGTGCTTTTATTAAAGTTGTAGTGGATAAGCTCAGGTTTGACTTTTCTGTTTTGAGATTTTGCTATTTCACTTTTGCATATAAGATCTAATAATAGCTTTAGTCGTAGGTTTGTTTGGTACTTTTTCAATAGTTTAAGGTTGTCTGTTTTAACTATAGTGTAAAATTTAGTTACTTACCCCGCCTACCTTTTATTTTCAGTTGTTGCATTTTCTACCTGTCTTTTAGTTTATTAAATAGGTTTTATATTTTTAGTTTTAGTTTAATAAAATTAGGGTTTAGGTTTTAATTAGCAAAATTAGGGTTCAACTACTTAGTAAAAATTGGGCATTTTCATACCATTAAATTTCTGCATATTTTTAGTAGTTAAAAATCATTTTTCTTTATTTTTACAATTGAATTTGTATTTTCTAGAAATTAAAATAGGTTTTAGTAATTTCTATTTCTTAAGATGTCATAGAAATAGATAAATAGTTTGGAATTTTGTAATTCTTTTTGTAATAATTTTCTTTTTCATTCTAGAATTTTTGAAAAATAAAAATAAATTTTTAGTGTTAATTTTTAGAAAAAGTTTATTTTTAGTTAATTCATTTTTCTTTAGAAATTCATATAAAATTCAAAAATAGTAAAAAAATTCTAATTCTTTTTCCTAAAATTTTTACTTTTTAATTTGTGATTTTTAGGTATAAATTTGTTAAAAAAAGTGCCTTAGATTTTAAATTTCTGTTTTAGCTCACGTTTTTAATTTTAGTGTATTAAAATTTCGTGTAGTTAATTGTTTTTTTTGTTTCTTCAATATTTTCTATAGTTTAATATGTGCTATTATATTCGTGTGTATTCCAAATTCAAAAATCCTTTTTCTCTTGACTCGAATCCGAATTATTACCTGAAATTTCAATTCACGACTTCGTTGGATACGAACAGAGAGAAAATACTTCCCGGTTAAAAATATACGTATTGTGTTTTCTTAAGTGAGATTTTACCCTTTTATTTCTATTGTTTGAGAAGTAATTGGGAAGAATTGTCACGGGATTTATACTATACATATATAAATTTGACTAGTGCTTACAAAAGTTATCAGGGTTTATAAAAACATTAAAAGTATAAAGGCGAGGCTATGAACTCACCGTAAATGTAAGAAGATCATAAGTAAAGTGAAGCGTCGGATGAGCAAGAAAATCTCTATGCACTACCTAAAAGGTGTGACGCGACTTAGAACGATAAAATATAACCAATACGTAAAAATAATATAAGTGTTCACGAGATATGTTTCCGAGATAAGCATGGCATTGCACTAGAACTTCTCCAAATCCTTTTTACTCCAAACATGACTTCTAATCTGATCTTATAGGTAATAAAACATCTACTAAGTTTCACCCTTTAATTCCAATTTTACAATGTGTACCATACATTTTTAGATTTCAAGACTAGACATAAATTTTCAGATTATGAATTTAACCTGATTTCATGGACCCATAACTCTTAGCTCGTAAATGGTCTAAGTATGAGACTTTCACTCCTGGAAATCCCTTTGAATCTAGTTTTCAAAATTTAAGGTTAATCATCTTAAAAGTTCCAGAACCATAGTAAAAGACTCATTTACCCCTGACTATTCAAACCAGAATGTTTCCAAAATTTTAACCCCTTACTAAAACAACCATAATTCCCATTATATGATAGCTATTCAAGTGAATCCAAACGGAGGTGTTAGCTTAATGTGTCTACTACATGTCTCATCATTTTATTCCAACATTATAGTGCAAAAACCTGGAGCTAAACTTGTTTTCCAAACAATGGTCCATACTTGACTAGTTTTCGTAAAACGGCCATATGTCACTCATCCGGAGGAGATATGACTCTATCCAATTAGCCACATATAGTTTAGACATATATCTACCTAGTTGTTAAATTTTCCAGAAGGACACAAGCCAAAAATATTTCGTACCAATCCAATTTAGCTACTGAATAAAAACAGTCCTAATTATTTACTCCAAAACCCATCCAAACATCAATCTTAACTCTAACCAATCACATGCAATGCCATACCAAGCTCTTATACACGACTCATACATCATATAAACATGAATTTCCAGAATTATACATCCATTTGCATGGATCAAAATCAAAGGAAAATAAAAAATAAAGAAAGAATCTTACTAAGAGATGATTTAGACAAGAAGATCAAACATAAACACCCTTCTTGTTTGATGGCTAATTTCGGACCAAAGAACACTCAAAACCCCTTAATACCTTGCTTCTAAACACCCTCAATAACACTTACAATCAAGTATTTAAGTCACCCAAATAACCCAACAACTTCAGCCCTCTAAACCTTTCATGAATGGAGGCGAAGATGGAGTTTTTAGACCAAACAAAAATTATCCTTCCCTTAGAATCCTATTCTCTTTAATCCTTTGAATTTTTAGAGATTGAAAATGAGATTTTGTGGTGGTTTTAGGGTGGATTTCGGCTGGAAATGGAGGAAATAGAGGAGTGGGAGAGTTTTTATTCTAGTGAGATTTGCATGGAAAGAATAATGATGAAAAGAGTTGAAAAATGGGGAGAGTAAATAGAGTGTGAATTTGGTTTTTGTGTGCATCTAGGAGCCAGCTAGGGGAGGGAAATAAAAGGGTTTTCATATTTATTTATTTTTTGATTTTTATTTGTGTAACATTTACTTAAGAGTGTATGTAAGTTTAAGTAAGAAAGTTAAGAGTTAAAGTTAAATGGCGAGGTTTAGGCTAGCATTTACGTAAACGCGAAACAAAACAGAAAATGTTAAAAATAAAAACTAAACTCATCGAGGTGATATATGGGAATATTAAACCACTTAAGACACGAAGACGGAATAAAAATTCTAGACACGGCTCACTCAAAGCCTCAAACGAGAGATTCTCTAAATCGCGTAAAAAGAAAAATTAATAGCTTCTCTTAAAAATGAAAATAAAAATGATGCTCGAGATAAATAATGACCTTAAATACAAAATGTTACAACTAAATAGAATTGGTTATGATGGAGAAATCGATGATATGTTGAGGATTATGTTGCGTGAAGCTGGATCGAAATTCACTTTTGTGGCATGGATTAGAGCTTTTAATATCAATGAACCAATTTATGCAAAGCTTTGCCATGATTTTTATTCGACTTATGAATTTGACGAAGTTTGTGCTGACGATGAATTGCAAACTAAGAAGATCATCAAGTTTTGACTTGGTGGACGTACTCACAGTTTGACCTTGTTTTAATTTGCTCGAAGGTTGGGACTATATCAGGCGGTTGAGCTTGATGAGGAAGGTTTTAATATTTACTTTGAAGGAGGTTTGCGTAGTGATGATCATTTTAACACTCAGGAGTATTGGTTAAGCATTAGCAGAGAGGATAACCTTGGTTTGTCTAGGAGTCATACTTCTACTATCAAGAGCCTAATTTTAAGGGTGATTCACAAGATGATCACTTATGGTTTATGTCAAAGGACGACTGGGTATGACAAATATAAGAAAAATGATTTGTGGCTCTTGAGTATGTTTGATGCTAGACACCAAAACGGGTATGAAAATGTGGCTTGGTTGATTGCAAGGTGGATGAAGAGAAAATGAGCTGGCACTCAAAAGGAAAGTCAAATTTGTTGTGGACAGTTTATCTCGAAGATTGCTAGGAAGTCAAAGGTGTTGACAGAGGATGTGATAAGGAGTTTGAGTGCTCTAATTTATTGTAGAGATTTAGATACGACTACACTTAGGGATTTGATCGACTCAGAGGGTAAGTTTATTCCTGAGGATGCCGGGTGTACCAAGAGTTGGTGTTCCTAGATCTCCGACAGCATCTATGCAGGACTTGTATGATAGGATGGGTAGGATAGAGATACGCCAAGAGGCGATAGAGCGGATGTAGTATAGGCAGTCATATCACTGGGACAGGTACCAGGGAGTGTTTGAGCACATGGATGAGGTTTATAGCGTTCCACTGCAGGGAGCCTATAACCCACCTGGTTATGCCCAGCCACAGTATGATCAACAGTACCCACCTCCACCACCACATCAGCAGCAGCAACAATATGATGATGAGTAGTGTTAAGATGACACAAGTTGGTTATGTGACCACATGTTTTGGGTCACGTGTGTTTTAAAAACAATTCTCTAAACATTATTATTATTATTATTATTATTATTATGGTGTGTAAAATGCCTCTGTTGGCATTAAAACAATATTATAATACTTTCTATTAATAATTAATTAGGAAAATTATTATTATGTGTGTGCTATGCAGTATTTATATTTGTAACAGGAAAAAGAAAAAAAGAAGGACGCAAGACGAAATGACGTGAAGCAGAGATTCAAAATATCAATCACAATTGAGAAGTATTATTTCACTTTCCCATTTTATCTTTCTCTATAATATTTTAACATTGAGTATAATGCTCATATTAAGTATGGGGGAGATAAACTGGAAAAGTTAAAAGAAAATCTTTTGAAATAACATTTTATGATCACATATAAGCAATCTGACTCTGGATTGATAACATTACTAGCATATTTATACCACCCAGAAAAATTGTGAGGATTAGATATTAAGA
Organism: Tanacetum coccineum; assembly: GCA_026074375.1. Lineage (NCBI taxonomy): Eukaryota > Viridiplantae > Streptophyta > Magnoliopsida > Asterales > Asteraceae > Tanacetum > Tanacetum coccineum. The sequence continues at coordinate 51,959 of BQNB010020895.1, read as the reverse complement.
ATTCAGGTATCCATCTTTGATACCTAAGATGATTTTTATCTTTAGCTTTCTTGAGTTAAGGAGTGAGCAATTGCAAATATCTCATCCGTCGTTACGGCTGTGTATGTGTAGTTTTGTCGTCTTTTCTGGAGCATTGGTATCGATTTAAAATTATATGAGTGTGCCGGTGATTTGTTAATTCTAGAACTTGTGCTTGCAATCTTAATGAGACCGCAGTAGGAACGCGTTCGCGTGTTATAAACATTTTACTGATTAAAAGGTGATAAAAATATAAATATAAGTAAACAATAATTTTGTTCAAAAAGATTTTTAATAAAATTATCTGAAATTTTATCTGTACGAATTAAAGAACGTAAATGTTGGTATCACTATCATAATGAAGTGTGAAGGTTGCAAACTTCTAAGTTCGTTGAAGTAGTATGCTTATCTTAAGTATGGGGGGAAAGCAAGTTTCCCCCAACCCAAGCGAAGTCGATGAATTGATATATATAAAAAAAAAAAGTAATGATGTGAAGGAATAGTTGGTGACATTACGGATAAGGTGGATTATGATTTTATTACAAACCTTTTTCAACAAATAAGTAAATAATATCACTAAATAAATTACCTCTTTTGATGTTTATGTTTGGTGGTTACGCCATGTCGGTGAAGTTTAGTTTCCTGTACAAGCCTATGGTAATTTGAACATTTCATGACTGCGCGTATGAGTGACTTCTGTTTACTATCCATTTTACTAAATTAAGCGAGTGCGAAAAGAATCTTACCTATAAAATATTCGTGAGTTTCTTTGTCGCGTTATCTATGCTTGTGATCGTTAATTTGTTTTATTAAAAATGAAATACTTTCACTTTGATTGCTTGAGGGTAAGCAATAAGCTAAGTATGAGGGGATTTGATAACGCTCCAAATATACATAAAATATCCCTCAAAAATACGTGAAATATATATGTTAACGCGTAAAATATTTCAAAGTTTGGTTGTTTGTTGTGAAATAATCGTTTCAGGACCAAGAATGAAGAAAAGGACTAAACGTGCAAAGATATTCTGTTAAATGCACTAACGGTCGTTATAAGAAGAATCTAGAAGAGAATCTAATTAAGAATTAATGAACGAGGCTAAAGTGCGGCGCACAATTGTTATTGTGCGGTTACTTCATTACAGGATAAATGCAATTTAATGATACACCAAGTACGGTGCACAATTTTCATTGTGTGGCATACTTCACTTACAGTTACTCAAAGATAGTAATGATTGCCATTATTGATGTAACCCTTGGCTTGCCATTTCCTACAACTGATGATCACTCCTCACCTATAAATAAGCCATGAAAATCAGGGCTAAGGGCATCATATTCAACACTTCTCAATCTTAATTCATCTCATCTTAGATCAAGAATAGTTAGGAAGAAGTTCTAGTGGAATTATTAAAGATTCACCTTGTTCTTCATCACATTCCGGGTTATAATCGAAAGAAGATACTATTTGATTTCAGAAGTTGTGCAAAAGAGTTGTTATAGTCGTTATAGTTGAATTTACAAGTTGTTATAATATCCTTTCGAAGGAAGATTCGTGTAAGCAGTGAACTATTTACTATTGAGTTTGGTATAAACACGTTTCCCTACTTTTATATTATGATTATGAATTGATCATGTTTATTATGTGTTTTGATTCTATGAATAGGGAGTAGTTTAACATGTTTGTTTAGGGATTATGAGGAAACTATGGATCTAACTTGGATAAACTAATGAATTTGGGAAATTATTAATATGAACTTGATATTTTTATACTTGGATCTCTTAATCATCATTTTATCATCATACTAGTTCGGATATAGGTCAAAAGACTCCGGCTATATGTTTGATTTCCATGTTGTTTGTCTTTGACAACTAGATTTTAGCCTTGTGAGTATTGGCTAATAAAATGATCATTAACCAAGGATAAAAAGGTTAAATGCTTAACCTCATGTCTAACGAACGTGGTTAAGAAAGTCAATATTCCTAATTTCTAAACATGAATCGAACTTAAAGCATTTTTGTAATCAGAATTAAAGGCCGAAAGGATTTTTGATTATAATAAATAGACAATCGTTTTAGTAAACCAACCGTTTCTTTAATCGATTATACTTTAATTCTTGAACCCATTATCCATCCAAGTTTATCTATATTTGTTCTCATCCCCTAAACAAACATCAGTCTATTAGATAACCATTTTCGTAATAAAATCGATCCTTTCTAAGAATAACCAATCTCGTGGAACGACTCGGTCTTACCCTAAACCTATACTATAAACGGGGGTTTATACTTTACCCGTATGTTAGTTGAAAATCAGATAAAACTAGAATAATAAATTTAAAACTTTTATAACACATCAATTTCCCATGCTACTTTTGGCCTTAATTTTCTAAGTCTCCCACCTACTGCATAGTCAATGGCCATCTAGGTGGTGTAGTCGACATGATCGTAAAATATTTAAACTTGAAGCCATAGATCAAGGCCATGATGAGGGACTTTTAGGAGTGAGTACTTGAAATAAGTCTACGCATCATAGAGAGATTCATCTTGACGTTGTTGGAATATCAAGATATTATTTTAAAGTTCAGCAGTTCTTCTCGGTGGGAAAATTATGCGAGGAAACGAGTACTAAGATCCTCCCATGTGGAGATAGATCTTACTAGAAGATGTTCAAGCCAATTGTTAGCTTGATCGCCAATGGAAAATTGAAATAAATGCAGGCGTGTTCTTTCCCTATTTACACCGTCAAGGTCAAGTGAGTCCACAAGTTTTAAGAAATCCTTGAGGTGTTGGTTTGGATCCTCGGACCGAAGTCTGTAGAATGAGCATCCATTTTGCACCAACTAGATGGTGTCGGATCAAAGAGGTACCACATTGTTCCCTTCATGGAGTTCAATGGTGTTCTTGTAGCCCTCGTGGCTATGTATGGAGTAGTCTTCAAGAGTACGAATAGGATTCGCGTCTTCCATGGTGGTTGACTAGAATTATTTACAAAACAAATAACACGAAGAAAAGATAGACTACGAGAAAGCTAATATAACAAAAATAAAATCTCACTTAAAAGGATTCAAGCGAGTAGAACTAAGCTAAACTAAGTTCGAAGCGTAAATATTCCCTGGAAGCGGCGCCAAAAACTTGATGCGTGGGTCGTAAAGACTTCTACATAAAGTTTTACAACTCCCTAGGCAGTGTACCTAATCGTTGTAGCGTAGTATAGGCAAGACTCGAGGGTTGTTATCATTATCTAGGGGAATAGGTTGGGAAGGCTTGAACAAGGCTTAGTCGAGATCTATGGGATTGAAAGGAGATTCTTTTTGTATTTTTATATTTTATAGAAAGCAGTAAAATCAATGGTTGAGAGGTTGGTTGATTAACTAAATAATTAACTAAATATAATCTATACTTCTGGTGATAACTTTATGATAATATAGTATATTTACTTAATCATGCATTACTCATTAGATTTCTTCTCCTAATCGTGTTTCCTTGTCACACTCGTGATGATCTGTGTAAGTATTTCCTAAGTCATGAACAAATTACACGAACCCGCCGTCTATTTAATATTCTGTTAAGGCAACACACAAGTAAGGTACTATGAAGAATATTACAAGGCCCCTAAGAGTATATTAAATGCAATTGAAATATTTTAAGAGGGATCAACCATATTAGGGGTAAGGTAGTATGAAGACTATTATTAGATGGTATCCTTTCTACACTTCTCTCATTTCCCTAGACGTCTATGCCAATTTAATATCTTATGGCTAGTTTTCTAAAGCCTAACGCGCATATTCATCACAAGAAGCAACAGTAAAAGGATCTACAATCCAACTTTCATGCAATCATAAGTAAATACAAGGGAGGCTTTAGCCTAACATGTTATAAAGAAAGCAAGAACATAGATCAATCAAACAACACATAGACATATTGAATGATTAAAGATAAACAATCTTACTTGATTAAAACATGGATTAAGGTTAGTTACAATAGGGTTTTTAAGCCCTAAAGATGGCCTAAAAGCTAACAAAATACTTAGGGTTTGGCTCCCCAAAAGTTATACAAAGTTACACACTTAAAAACCTAAATTCGGTTTTGTATATATAGAGAAATCGTCGCGACGACGTCCAGTTATAGTCGCTACGCCGTCACAAAGTAGAATCTTCTAGGTTTGATTTACGTCGGTTACGTCCTGACGCCGTCGTTAATTTTCTGACGCCGTCACTAGATAGATCACGACGGCGTCACTTTATGCTTGTGACGCCGTCTCCACACTCTGTGAGCACGATTCTTCAAGAGATTTGGTGTAGGTGCGTAGTCTTGTCCGTTTTTTACAAATGAGCCCAAGTCACGTGTATTTTCTCCAAATGCTATCCAAGTGCTAAAAACCTAAAAACAAACGATTAAGCACATAATTTGGGCATATTTTCATGATTTAAGGGGTTAAATGACCCCGAAATAGTGTATAAAATGACACCTCATCAATATATAAGATTATTATATATCTAAATAGTATTATTTGCCTTAAGTATTTTCATATTGCCATGAGTGCATATTATTTTGCATCACGTCTACTTCTCATTGCACGCATCCTGCATCGTTTTATATAAAGGTTATTTATATAAATACTAAAACTTTTTCTAAGACATTGGAGTGAAACAATGGTCTCATTTATTTCTAAGACATTGTGAGTGAAACAATGGTCTCGTTTATTTTTAAGACATTGTGAGTGAAACAATGATCTCGCGTATTTCTAAGACATTATGAGTGAAACAATGGTCTCATTTATTTTTAAAACATCGTGAGTTATACGATGATCCTTAAAACGTTTTCATGACTTTACATAACACAGTTTTATAAAATCTTTAAAATTGTCACAGCCTGCCGACCCCACTGATTATCTTGCTATCTGATTCAGAAAACGGGTTGGAACACCTGCCCATACAGTTGAAACACATATGTCACCTCGTAATGTCTCAATCTTTCTTACTTCTCGTAATTTGTAGAAACATGTCGATTAAATTCGAACATGACTTTAATCTGTCACCTCGTAACATTCCATTTTTGGAAACATGATTTTTGAAATTCGACTTATTTTATTTTCTTTACTCCGTTCGCCGTGAAGAAAATACCAACAACGAGACAAGGAATGAGTTTCGCGAGGATCGAGCATATTGTAACCCAACGAATTGCTAATGCTATTGAAGCTATTACTGTCTACGAGGCAAAAATCCGCATGACTCACGACTCGATAGATCAGGTCGTACATTAGGAAGCCAAGGTGGCAAGGAATGCCAACAACAAAATAAATGACAAAAGGTCATGAGAGCTTACACTGCCAAACCAAATAACAAAAATGGATATGTAAGAAAGTTACCTTCCGCAACAAGTGTAAGTTGCACCAGACTGGTCCATGCACTGTGAAGTGCAACAACTACATTGCCATATGACTAGAGATTGTAGGACACTCGTTTTGATAACGACTTAGAGGCTAAAAACCTAAGGTACCTATTATGAGTATGGAAAGCCAGGACATTACAAGAGTGATTGTCTAAAGTTGAACCATGTGAACCGGATTTGGAAGGTAAAAGCTCGTGGGAAGTCTAATGTCATCAAAGATAATGCTGATGCTTAAGGAGAGATGTTTCATGCCTTGCCTAGTGAGACCTAAGTCGAAGCCTTCTTGGACCATATCCCATAAGAGATTTTCACTAGTACTTTCCTAATGAATTTCGTTGTATTGTGTGGATGTCTTTAAATCCTCTATTAACTTATGTGTCATGACGATTCAGTCGGTTACACTCCTTAAATTGTTATCGTCTTATAAACTATTTTGATGTCATCTTACAAATCATTTTTGTTTTCATCTTATAAACAATTTCGTCATCATTTATAAACTATTTTGTCAACTACTTGTTACCATATTATAAACCCCTTACTATTACATTATCAACTGTCATGTGATTTTCTCGTAAACTATTTTGCTATCACCTCATAAACTATTTTTCGCTATCTTACAAAATATCTTGTGTCGTTCTATAAACTACCTTGTTTTTGTTTTTATGAACTATTTTGCTACCATATAAACCATATCGTTTATACCATATAAATTTTTAAACATAACACTAGTTTGACGAAATGAGTATTTCATCGTTAGTCCCTAAATTATACATAGCCTGATCACCTATGTCTAATTCAGGAAGGACCATGCTATGCTGCGAACAGTCACCCTAAAACCCTATCAAAATAATTTTTCTGTTATTTTCTATCGATATTTTGTGTGCGTATTGATAAATGCTAAATTGTATATATGAAAAACCCAGGATTTTGCCAAATAAAAGCCAGAAAATGCCAAAAGAATAGAAAAATGTGTGCTTTTGTGTCTATTGTGCAGGAAAGGATAAAAAGGTTAAAAAGAAGAAAAATCAGTCAAAAACCGACAAGGAACGGAGAAGTCAAGTACAAGAGAGAGATTTGAAAAGATCAAAGCCGGATCAGGCCGATACAACGAGAAAAGGAAGTCAAATGAAAAGGAAAGGATTTATAATGTCAAGTTTACAAAGCTCCAGGGTTCATTTGGATAATTGAAAAGTCAAAGGGATAAAGTTGCAAAGTGAAGAAAGTTGTTTTATAAAAGGGAAAGAAAGAAATATGAAACACAAGGGCCAGTTTTGCAATTTATCAAAGTTATAAAAGAAGGGAAATAAGTCTGCCAAAGTTTGAATAAACCACAAGGACCGAATATGACATATGGGCAAAGTTCTATAAAGGTCAAAGCTGTCAAACCTTTCTTCCCCCAATACTTGAAATATTAGAACCCTAATCTTCAAAAGAGATTACCCGCCAAATTTCCTAGCTACTCATCTCTCCACCATATTTCAATTGGCCTATATCAATCAATTCCTCTTTTCTTCCTTAATAAAACCCCTCTATCAATTTTACTCCACGTGCATCAATTCAACGGTGGAGATCATTCCAAAAACGGTTATCCAGCCTGTCAAATCATCCAACGGACTGAATTAAGAGAATGCCAGCTGTCAATGAAGATTCCAGAAGTTCTTTGCTGCTGATTAGTCTATAAATAGGAATTTGTAATTTCATTTTGAGTTGTTCCATTTTCTCCTGTTTTTAGAGTGAATTTGAACCATTTACATTTCATTTTACATTGTAAACATTTACTTTCTGTTAAATTCCAACTTCATTACAATTCTTCATAAGCTAGTTACTGTTCACTTGTTACTTTACATAAGCTAGTCTTAATCTCAGAAAGTTCTCCATTCAATTTGAGTGTTGATTGAGCTTCTGAGCTTATTACTTGGTTTGATTGGATTGCTAGTTCAACTTAAATCGAATTTGAGCTTTTTAAGCTAGATAAGCTAGCTTATTGAGGTTTAGAGGTAAGGTACCATTTAAGGTCACCTAGACTCTACTCTTGGATGTCTAGGTGAAGAAGATTCCTCAGATTCTCAGGTTGAATAATTTTTCTTTACATTTTCCTTTTCTGCACAATATTGTAGTATAAATCTGTTTTTTTTAATCCTTTCATTAATTCTGAGTTTAATGCTTTAAATTTGCTTAATACTTCATAATTGTTGAATTTGATTGTTTAGGTTGCTTAATGATCCATTTGTTTTCATTTCTTTAGGCTGAAAGTTGATTCCTATAGGACTTAAGGAGTGTTTGGATTTGCTGTCTAAAGCCTATATATGTTAGTATCTGTTTTTTTCATGTGGCTATTTTTTTGATTAGTGTATCTAGCATAGGTAATTTTCTTGTGAATTTAGGGAGTAGTTTGGTTCAAATAACAGGAGTTGCAATCTTTATGATATATTTTCCATGTAATAGGACTGTAGAAAGTTTAAATTTCATTAGAAATGTATTGTTAATGTTTGTTGTTGGATTGTTGTTTCTTGTGAATAGAATTTGTCGTTTGAATCATTCTTGAGCTCTATCTCAGCCTGCATTAATTTTTCATAGCCTGTCAGTTTTGGTAAGCTAGTGTTAATTCAGAAGGAAAGGTCAAATTCATTAGATCATATTTAGAAATTTAGTAGTGGTAATTAGCTTAAATTCTGGTGATAGTTAGTTCATAAGCTAGTCTTTAATCATGCCAAATTTCAGCTTCTAATAAGTTCTTTAGATTAGTTAAATAAGCTTTCAAAAATCTGTAATTAGAACTGAGTTCATATTAAGAGCTTAATCTGTCAATATTAGTAGCAATCTATTTTGTGTAATAAGCCTTGGGTTTCTTTGCATAATCTAGTTTAGTTTTTCATTTTAAGCATTTTTCACTAAAAGCATTTTTTCTGATTTTGCTTATTTTATAAGCTAGAGTAGAATGCAATAAGCTAGGGTCTGTTTGGTTATTTTTAAAAAGATTAGGGTTGTCTGTTTTCACTAGTGTGTAAATATTCTTATTTTGCCCGCCTACCCTTAAGTTTCATTTGACCAGAATTAGACCCTGTCTTTCATATTTTCTTTTATTTTTCCTTTTTATTATTAATAGTATTAATAGTAATTAGGGTAGATTTTTAATAAATCCAATTAGTTGAAAAATAAAAAGTAGAAATTAGGGCTTTTATTTTTTATAACTTTCTGCACCTTTTCTTTATACAAAAATGATTTTTCTATATTTTTCAGATTTAGTTTAGTATTTTTCAGAATTAATTTTCATCTTCAATAAATCATAGATTTTCTTTAATTCATAACTAATTCAATTTTAGGTTTAAAAATCTAATTCTTTTTGTAATATTTTTCTTTTTAAATCTAATATTTTTAGAAATAAAAAGTTTTTAGTGAATTGTTTTAGATTCTAAAAGTTTTTTTTTAGCTCGCGTTCTTTAATTCTCGTACGTAAACATTTTCGTAATTGCTATTATAATTGCTAGTTTTAAATTTCTTATTGCATTTTTATATTTCTATTGTAAAAATAAACATCAAAACAAATTTTACCCTTCTCACTTGAATCCGAATCGTCCTCGATTCTCAAATCCGAAAGCCTCTTCGTAACAAAACGACTCGGTAATTAATACTTCCGATATCTTGATTTGTGATTTACACATATTTTGATATATATACTTTATCACGGATCAGTCCGTATTGTCGAGGATGTGCTCTTTTACGAAAGAAATTTAAAGAAGATTTGTTTACATATTGTGTTGAAAATGGAATTTTCCAATACCTTCAAGATACTTCCGAGTCATCCAATAACAATACCAACGTTGTTAATGCTCCTCAAGAGCCATTCGTTGTCAAACAGGACCCCGGTGAAAATTCCTTGCAAAGTCCTCCACATATTGACCACAATTGTTGTTACGAGTGTGGTGATTCGTTAGATGGAATCTTTTGTCAACGATGCACTTGTAAGTCTTGTGGGAAAGGTGCTCATCATGGTTATAATTGTCCTCCGAAAGTTCCGATTATCTCTAATCCGAGACCATGCAACAATCAAACCATTGATGAGCTCCCACAAACTTTGCCAAGATTTGATCCGACATGCTATTCTGAAAGAGAAAATTCATTACCTTATGTTTCAAAACCTAATTTTGTTGATGATTCTCCTAACGTTTTCAACCCACCTCCGCAACCCCCGACGTATTCTTATGAGTTTTGTGGGAACGATGCTTATTATGGTTACGATTGTCCACCTCAAGTTCCGTTTATCTATCCGGAACCGTGTTACAATCAAGACTTTAATTTCCCACAAAACTTTCATAATTTTCAACAACAATATCTTTGTTGTGAAAATTGCGGGGGTCCTCATGAGACTTTTCAATGTCAACCGATGAATCAAAGTTATTACGAACCTAATCCGTGCTATGATTCTAATTCTTTCGGTTTTGACCAATTTCAACCCCCGCAATATACCGTCAATCATCCAATCTTCAATGCTCAAAATGAGCTCTTCAATTCCCAAAATAAGCTTATGGAGCAATTGACATCCGTATGTGATATGGTTGGTCAATATATACAAAAGAAGGAAGAAGAAAAGCGAATTGAAGAAGAGCAAGCGGCTAAAGCTCGATATTGGAAGATTCCCGTTTGCTACGATGATGACGATGACGAGGAAAGATCGATTCCCTTGAAAGATACTATTATTTCTGGACTTCCTCCGTGTGTTGCAATCACACCCGCTTTATCAACCGAGGAGCCCGTTGACTCTCTCATAATGGAGAACGAGCATCTTGACACAATTCCGGAAACGGAATCGGACGAATTCATAAAGTCTAGTGTTGAGAACCTTGAGCGAATCGCTAAAGAAAAAGAGGCCGAGGAGTTAGAAGCTGAACGTAAAAAGAAAGAGTGTTTAAAAATCGAAAATTCTCTTCCTAAAGCTTCTACTCGCTCGAGGCGATCTCGCATTGATCCATCATTAAAAGGATTTAAAGTGTTTCCCGAGGAATCCGTTAGTTCTCTAAAAATGGGGGATGAGCATCTTAACACACAAAAAGATTCACGGGAATCTAGTGTTAAGTATCCTATCCCAACCCCAAGAGAGCTAGACGTTATTCCCGATGAGTATTACGATGAGGGCTATCAAAAACGTTTTGATGAATTGGTGAAAGATTTTTTAAGTCCTACTTCCATTTATGATAACATTTCCATTGGATATTTGGGGACAATTGAAATTAAGGAAATTGATACTCCTATTACACCCGACATTCCCTTAAGGGAAGAGACCCCTAGATATTTCTATGATGGTTCAATGGATAATGGGGAGGATATCATTCCATTAATGAGGATTTCAAAAGAAACCGGCTTACCCGAGAAAATAATTGACAAATCTTTAAGTGAATCTTTTGTTTCAAGAATGAATGTTTGTCAACCAATTCCGATTACACCCGATGTCCCGATTTTAGAAACCGTTAACTCTTTAAAAATGGGAGAAGTGCATTTTGACACATCAAAAGATTCATTCGAATCTAGTGTTCGAGATTCCTTCTCAATCCCAAGAGAGTCTAACGATCTTTCTAATGGTGTAATTGAAGATTTTCAAAATGAGCTTAATAATGAAAAGAATTCAAATTCCGAAACCATTGCCGATGTGCCCATTAAGGATTCTCTTTTAATGGTGGATGAGCAAATCAACACTACTCCTTCAACGGAGTCAGACGAAATAAAAAAGTCTAGTGTTGAGATTCTTAATCCTATCCCAAGAGAGTCCAACGATGCAAAGGAATGTGAGATTTCTATAAAGGGAAATTCAATGGAAGCTAAAGTCAAGAGTTTTGAAAATGTGCTTTTTGAACAAAACGAAGAATTCTCAAGTTATGACGAGTCAAGTTCGAAAGTGGAAAATAAATTTGATACATTTAAATGTTTTTCAAATCCACTTTTTGAACTCGATGAGGAAATCATTACTTTGGAGAAAGATGTCTTTCAAAATGAGGTTATTTCAAATCAAGAGAAAATTAATGATACTTGTGAAACGGAGAGAGATTTAAAGTTTTTCGATGATTTGCTTAATGAAAACACTCTCCCTCCGGATGTTTTTAATGTTGAAAATGATTTTCAAGATAATAAGGAAGAGATTGATATATCTTGTGATATGATTCCTCCGGGAATTGATACCGTATTATGACCAAGGGGACGTTCCTCCTTTTGAGGAACCACTTGACGATGGTCTCTTTCCCCTTCCCAAGGTCGATATTTTACCTATCAAGGTTGAGCCCGTAGAGGTCATGTGTAATGACTCACATACTTATGGGGAAAATTTTTCACAAGTTGAAAGGAAATTTCTTTCCATGGTCGATGAATTGTTCAATCTTTCTAATGATGATGAAACCTTTGACCCGGCGGAGGTAAAATGATGTTTTGCTTAATATGGAGAAAACAATGTGAATTAAACTTTCACAATACGCACATTTTTTACCATTTTGTCACCTATCTCGAGGTTTACACCGTATACTTACTCACGGGATGAAGAATAAAAAATTTAAAATCCGGGTATTTTTGACAAGGAAGCTTTTTAGGACAAGAGTTCAAAAGAGTTTAGCTCCATCTAACGCTCTGTTGACTGCTTGATGTTTTTGACCCCTCCTCCCACCCTTAATGAACTATAATGTTACCAAAAGCATTTTCGGGACACATTTTTCTCTCTTGACTATTACCTTGGTGAGTCATTAATTGTGGTTTTACACATAAAAATTCTTTCGTATTCTTTACGTGGCAAAGCATTATAAATTACCATTTTAGCTTTATTATTTTTAGCAAGTTTCTTTCAAAATCATCGCTTTGTTTGTCAAATGGTACAATTTCATCCTATTTAGTTTCGGGATTATTTTGAACGGGAGGAAAATCACCATAGGTAATAATATGTTGAAGATCTAGATCTTTTGATTTCACATAAGTTTCGAATATATTTTTACAATAAATAAATCCATCACTTTCAAATAGTGATGGTCTTTGCATAGATTGCCCTTCTAAATATTTTTCTGATTCCATAGATTGATTCAAGTTTTAAAATACAATTTATTTTAAAAATCTTGTTTGACGTGGCTTCTGATACCAATTGTGGAAAACTAGAAGGGGGGTTGAATAATTTACCGCTTTTTAATTTAGTGTATTATTTGTTTATAAAAACTTAGATTCAATTTTAGGTGATCTTAACGTACACACAATATGAGCAATTTAACTAAGTGAATGAATAATAACAAGATAAATAAATATACAAAACAAGAGATGAGATTTAGAAAGATCAAACCACAATGCAAGGATTTATAATTGTTTGGTAACGAAGCTCCTCTTCGCCCTAATCCACTCCCCGAGTACCCAACTTGAGAGTTCTCTTCACTATGTCAACAAACTCCCTTTAGGCGGAGAAAACCGTACACAAGTAGCTTACACCAATTTCAGACACAAAGCCAAATTTTGAGTTCTAATCTTAGCTAGAACCAATCTACCACACACACACTTTGTATTTTGAGGTCTAAAATAATAAACGCACTATCAACACTTCACTTCACCTAAACACTAACACGATCACCCTGATCTATCTATTCTTACTATGATCACCACGATCTATTTATTCTCTCTACGATCACCACGATCTAACTATTATACACACTTTCACAATATACACAAATGATTTACAAGATATGATACAATCGTAACAATGTTACAACAACACGAACTAAGCTATAACACTTCGTAACTTGATGGTAGGAAGTATTATTCTCTTGCACTTGAAGATCTAAGCTTGAATCACTTGCAAATAAATAATTAGAATTAAATGATCAAAGGAATAGAAGTGAATATAAACTGATTTTAGAACAGAAAGAAAATGTATGTAAAAGCTGAAAAATCAGTTGGGAACAGTCTGCTATTTATAGGAAAAGTTGGGAGCATTTTGGACTGGCCGGCCCCCTTAGCTCCTATGCCGGCCCCTTTATCACTAAGGGGGTCCCCCTTATATTTAAAGGGGGCCGCCCTTATATTTAAAGGGGGCCATAGCCATACGCTCTCTTTTTTGTCTTTTCCAGGAGAGGTGTTTCCTGGATTAAATATATCCGATTTTAGGTGGAAAATTTGAATTCAAAACATTTATTTTTGAATAAAACATTTCTTATAAACATAAAAATGTTTTGTATAAGTAATAAAAATGTTTTTTACATTTTATAAAAAATGTGAGATTGAATAAAAATTCCTTTGATCAAAAAATGCGTTAAGCATTTATTTATTCATATCTTTAAGTGATTAAATGTGCGAAACGAAAATTTACGACTAATTACTTGTTTACGTTTAATTTTACATTGGGCGTTTTACATTTTGTGATTATCAAAACTAAGAGAGGTCGAAAAATATTAATAACGTTTTTAGGCATTATTTTTATCAACATGATCCTTTACCGCCGGATCGAGGTGAACAGTGGCAAAATTTTCCTATAAATAGCAAGCCATTTCGCATTGTTTTCTCACCCTTTCTCATACATTCTAATAGCATTATTCTAACCTTCGATCTTAGATCAAACTCATATTTACATTTCATTTTGATGATTCTCTTTTAGAAATCGATATTACAAAGTTTGCATACAAGACGATCAAGCCCCAAGCCCACTTGTTCCTTGTCTTCATCATCATTCCAAGATCATCAAATTGATTCTTGTACATCATTCATTTTAGTTTATCATAACCTTATACCTTGTAAAGTGTACATAGGGATTGGGTTGGTTCTATCTTTGTTAGAACCCGGTATTTAGCTTTGTACCAGAAAAATTATAAGCGACGTAAGGTTGGTTCTACCGTTGTTTGAACTCATATTTAGATTTGTACGGAAAAAAGTGTAAGCAACGCTGTGAGGCTTCTCCACTGGACAAGGAGCTTGTGGACATAGTGTTTATGAACTCTCCAGTTGGGTACTCGGGGAATAGGCTAGGGCAAGAAAGGTGTCCTTGTAGCCGAACCGCTATAAATACTTGTGTCACGGTTCTATATCTCTTTACTTATTAATTTCCTTACTTATTATTGTTTCCATTTTTTATATATTAGTATTTACATCAATATTGGGAAACTTAATATAACTTGATCTAAATTTATTGAAATGTTAAATTTAATCAGTAAAACTATTCACCCCTCCCCCTTCTAGTTTTCCACACTTATGGTGGCATAACTATACAATAGCTTTCCTCTACACCTAGATCTAAGCAAATGTTGGAGGTATTCTTCACCTAGGAACCACCCACAAAGACCTCGTGAACTCTATGCCCGCACCCAAGTCCTTCCGCACAAGGAACGAAGACAACCTTTTGGTTGTTCGCACACACATCAAAACTTTTACACCATTTTCTTATCCATATAAGGAGCAAGACTTTTACACAAAATGCTTTTCCATACAAGGAGCAAGATTTAAAGCTTAGTTACAAATGATAGATAGAGTTATATTGTTGTTTACTAAGGTATGACACAATATAGAAGGCGATGGAGATGAATCTTTATGATAACACACAATGAGCTTATCAAGCTCTTGTAATGTTCTTCTCGTGCTAGAGATTTGCTTTCAATAATCATAAAGATATTTAAACACAAATTATTTAAAAAAGCCTTTGAGATGAATAAGATGGGAGAACTAATTCGCAAAATGTGAATGATAACATCAAATAATTAATACTTTTTAGTATATCAAATTCCCTATGAAAATGCTTATAATTATCTTATAAATATCTGAAAACATTACTTAATTGCTTATATTTAGTTTTCAGAAGTAATGCGAGCATTTGAGCAAAAGATGCAGGATTTAGACGTGGAATGCAAGCAATTAAAGGCATTCAAGGCTTTTACGGCGTAACCTCCATGCATGAGTTACGCCATAATCAAGATTAACGAAGAAATAACTCAGCATCAGTTGTTACAGTGTAACCTCGCCATGACCTTTACCCCGTAACTTATAATTTAAAGAAGATTGGGTATCCGAGTCAGCATTACGGCGTAACTACGGCGATACAATTATGTTGTAACATCAATTAAGCATGTAGAATGGGAAACCATATCAGCATTGTTACGGCGTAATGTGTTCATTACTATTACGTCGTAACACCTTCGATACTTATAAATAGAGCCCTCACTCGGCTCATTTATCATCACTCACCTCACCACTTCACAACACGGTACCAAGAGGCAAACAAGGCCTCTAGAAGATGAAGCATTCCATCAAAAAGTCCAAGGGAGGATCACTTTACTCATTTTTAGCATTAATCATTCATAAACGCCGTTTGTAAGAATTATGATTTAACAATCCAAGATTTCTTCATTTATTTCTTATCTTATTGTTGCTATGAGTGGCTAAGCACTCCTAGTGCTGGCTTAGCCAAGTATTTACTATTGTTGTGATTGATGTTTCCTGTTTAATTACGATTTTATTGGATATCCTTATTGCCTTTCATTGATCCATGGGTTTTGGTAGTGTAGAGGGTGGCTTAGATCTTGTCAGTCCTGTTATTAGACTTACCGGTTGAACCTGGGATTAGCGGTTTACTAGGGTAGATTGACACCTATCCCTAGTGTAGGAATGAACCATATTACCGCCTCTATCACATTAAACACTAAAAAAGCACAAGAACTCTTTCACAAAGGGTTAATAATCTATATAGGTTATAGAATTAGACATAAGGATAGTTGGGGATTAACCACTACAAACTTGGATGCCCTACCTGTATGATCTTAGGGGAATTGGGATCGCAGAGTAAGTATAGGACAGACCTCAAATGACAATTTAGGTCTGCCGATACTAGAACCATTAATGAAACTTGCAATTTAACATTGCACAGGAAAACATAAACATAACAGTAGTCATGAAATGGTTAGGCTAGCACGCTTTTCTCCCTGATTACTTTTATCAATTTACTTTTCTGCATTTAGTTTCTTGTAGTTTTAAAATCAATCTTAAAACCATTTTTTGTAAATGTGACAAAATCAAATTAGAAACTAGTTAAAACTTAGCTTTTAGGACGACCTTGGATTTACCAACTACTGCACTACATACGACCGGGTTATCTGCCCGTTAGTACGTGTATCGATAGACGAGTTTTATAAATTTCACTCGTCCACTTGGGCCACCAAGTGGTTTAAAAGGCTTGTTGCATATGATAAATGCAACCAGGATTTCTACGAAAGTGAGTTAGGTCTTATAGTATATTTACGTTTTGAACGTTTAATGCTTTTTAGTTTGTTTAGTGATTTCAGTGGACACGAGATTGCTCAGGATACAAGGATCAAGAGTTCATCTCTTGCGATTATAACTTGAAGTAAAGAGTAGTGCTCAAGGGAGTCTTTTGTTTTAATTCTACTATTATTCTGTTAATTTCATTTCCTTAAATGTACAATAGGGACATTGTACAAACTAAGTGGGGAGATGGGAGTAGAATTACCACTTGACATATATTTGCCTTTGATTTTCTAATTTTCTTTAAAAAATTGTGCCAATTTTTAAATAAATTTGACATGTATCCACCAAATATATGATTGTGCCGGTAGTATTGTATACTTTAGAACTTGGAATGTGCATCATTTCGAGACCTAATTGATTAGTTGAAATAGAGAGTTCGAGAAGGCAACATCTTAGGAATTCACCCAAATAGCCTATATGTGTGTGTTTATCGACTTGTTACACTGACTTGTCGACCTCCTGTGTGAAAACCCCTGTTTACACTTAATTTTAGTGTGAGGTACCCCTAGATCACTTTGTTAAGCCAATCTGTGTTTAAAACCCATTTATGTATTGTTACACCCTTTCTCCTTAGCCAACCTTGTAGTCTAAATTTTCTTTATGTTGAAATACCTGGCTGCTTAATTCCATTGGTTCGGGGAAATAGGTTCGGATATGTGCATTCGTGGAAGACCTATCGTTACTGATCTGTAAAGACCCCCTGTTTCATCAATGTTGATATTGTTCATCTCAAGTGGGGTGATAAGTGTTATGTATCATATGTTGCAAGGGCAATAATCAAAGATATAAACCTCTGTAGTATATATATAAGTTGTAAATAAAAAATATCTAAAGATGGTACAAGTATAAGCATCTAAGTGCTAAAAAGATATAAATATGGTACAACTATAAGCCATTTGTATGATTATGAAGAATGGGGCTAGTAGCCCATTATTGTGGATCAGATTAACGGACTTAAATACTTAGGCTTATGGATGGACGATAGCGGTTATGAAGACCTTAGACTATTAAAGACTATTTGTCTTGTGTATTTTATTTAACACCAATTAATGTGTATCCCATGTCTTATCCTACCCTATATGATTCTGCATCCTAACCTTTGGTTTTGCTCGAATGAGGGATTTGAATGCAATCACGTATGTCTATTCCATCGTTATGGATGTGTATATGTGATTTTGTCGCCCTTGTTGGTGTAACGCTTTTGGTAAAGATTGTAGGATGATTCACTCTGTTAAACCCGTGCATCACCCATGTTGCCTTTAAAACTGTTTAGACCCTAATTCTAGCTGGTGAAGATTTGTTTGCCTTCCAAGCTTATGATAGAATACATGTTATGACTTTGCAATTGAGTGATCACCCCGAAATGAAACACTTAGATTAGTCATGAGAGTTGAGTTTTTTCGATCCCCTTTTCAAGAGGTGTTCGACTTTAATGTTTTCTAGCATATGTAAATTATGAATTCATTTTTCCAAATAAAATTAGGGAAATATTTTTATAAATAATTCTGATAGGTCTACTTGAGGGCAAGTAGAAGTCAAGTGGGGAGGGGGGATATTTGATAACATCAAATACTTAATACTTTTTAGTATCAAATTCCCTATAAAAATGCTTATAATTATGTTATAAATATTTGAAAACATTACTTAATTGCTTATATTTAGTTTTCAGAAGCAATGCGAGCATTTGAGCAAAAGACGCGAGATTTGGACGTGGAATCCAAGCAATTAAAGGCATTCAAAGATTTTACGGCGTAACCTCCCCACGGAAGTTATGCCGTAATCAAGATTTACGAAGAAATGACTCAGCATCAGTTTTTACAGCGTAACCTCGCCATCACCTTTATGCCGTAACATATAATTTAAAGAATATTGAGTATTCGAGTCAGCATTACGGCGTAACCACAGCGATACGGTTACGCCATAACATCAATTAAGCCTGGAGAATGGGAAACAACATCAACATTGTTACGACGCAATGTTTTCATAACTGTTACGCCGTAATACCTTAGATACGTACAAATAGAGCCCTCACTCGTCTCATTTAGCATCACTCACCACACCACTTCACAACACAGTACCAAAAGGCGAACAAGGCCTCTAGAAGATGAAGCATTCCACCAAGAAGTTTAAGGGAGGATCACTTTACTCGTTTTTAGAATTAATTGTTCATAAATGCCATTTGTAAGAATTATGATTTATCAATCCAAGATTGCTTCATCTATTTCTTATCTTACTATTGCTGTAAGAGGCTTAGCACTCCTAGTGTTGGCCTAGCCATGTATTTACTATTGTTATGATTGATGTTTCCTGTTTAATTACGGTTTTAATAGATATCCTTATTGCCTTTCATTGATCCCTGGGTTTTGGTAGTGTAGAGGGTAACTTAGATCTTGTTAGTCCTGTTATTAGACTTATCGGTTGATCCTGGGATTAGCAGGTTACTAGGGTAGACTGACACCTATCCCTAATGTAGGAATGAACCATATTACCGCCTCTGTCACTTTAAATACTTAAAAAGAACAAGAACTATTTCAGAGAGGGTTAATAATCTATATAGGTTATAGAATTAGTCTTAAGGATAGTTGGGGGTTAACCACTATGAACTTGGATGCCATGCTCGTATGATCTTAGGGGAATTAGGATCGCAGAGTAAGTATATGACATACCTCAAATGAAAATTCGGGTCTGTCGATATTAGAACCACTAATGAAACTTGTAATTGAACATTGCACAAGAGAACGTAATCATAATAGTAGTAATGAAATGGTTAGGCTAGCACGCTTTTCTCCCTGATTACTTCTATCAATTTACTTTTCTGCATTTACTTTCTTGTAGTTTTAAAATAAATCTAAAACCCATTTTTCTAAATGTGACAAAATCAAATTAGAAACTAGTTAAAACTTAACTCTTGGGACGACCTCGGATTTACCAACTACTACACTACATACGATCGGGTTCTTTGCCCGTTAGTGCGTGTATTAGTAGACGAGTTTTATAAATTTAAAACTTGGCAATAATATTATTCAAAACAAATTTACGAATCATTGAAGTTTAAGCATATCAATAAGTGAGTATTTAAAGGAAACATAATCAAAGACAGTATTCGGCGTATTGGCTTGTCGCGTTAACGCGCAAGTCCAATACATTGGACGTGTTTTTGTCTCTTTAAAATTATACTTGTTGCCTCTTGTTAAACTTGCATGTCAACTTTACTTTTAGCTTTCCCAATGGTTGTACTTAGCCCCAATAATTGTTAGGTAGTGCCAATTCAATTAGCCAACAAATTATGCAATACAAATTGAAAAGGGTCTTATTTTGAGATAAAGCATATTAATCTTAATTATCCAAGAGTTTGAGCAATGTAAAGGAGAAAGTAGGCACACAGTCTTCTTTAAGAGACTAAGCCATGTAAAAAGGCTTTTGGTTTGAATTTCACAACTAGTTACTAAATGGTATAATCTTTTAGTTTTATAATTATCTTTAATTAGTTGCATGAAACAAACCAAACTAGTTACTTTTCAAAATTAGCAAACTATAAACCATAAATGTAAAGTGTCTAAACCAAGGCTTAAAGTAAGCTTGTTTGTGTTCTTAAAATGGAATAAATTTCTTTAGCAATTAGTTAAGTTATTATTAAGATTACTTTCTGGGAAAACTAGAAGGGGGTTGAATAGTTTTACCAATTAAAATTTAAGTTTTGATATTATAGATCGTGTTTATGTGAAGTTAATGATATTGATTGATCTATGTAACAAGAAATAAATAATAAGCAACATGAAGTAAAGATATATTTAGAAGAGATAGAACCGTGACACAAATATATATAGTGGTTCGGCTACAAGGACACCTTCCTTGCCCTACTCCACTCCCTGAGTTCCCAACTCGAGAGTTCGTAAACACTATTCTACAGTCTCCTTGTCTGGTGGAGAATCCTCACAATGTCACTTACACTTTTTCTGGTACAAAGCTAAATACCATGTTCTAACAAAGGTAGAACCAACCTTAAGTCGCTTATACTTTTTTCTGGTACAAAGCTAAATAATGGGTTCTAACAAATGTAGAACCGACCCAATGCTATCAAATCTTTTTACAAGAATGGAGGATGAAAGTACAATGAATGAACGAAGTACAAGAGTCAATAAGATGATCTTGATATGATGGTAGAGACTAGCAACAAGGTAACTTGAGCTTGATCGTCTCGTATGCAATATCGGCAATTTCTTCTAATAAGAGAATTACCTACAAACAAGAAATGAAACTATACCAGATCTGAAAATTAGAGAGAGATATCAGAATATGAGAGAGATGTAAGAAGAATGGGTGAGTGAAACACGAGAAATTGCTTGCTATTTATAGGCAAAAACTTGCACTTTTCACCGGTTCTGGCGGGACCTTCCTGAAAAGGTTTCGGCCAGTGTAAACCCAGGGAACTGGGTGACTGACAGTGTAAATACGAATTTTGAAGGCCAAATCTCCCAAAATCTTGTGTAATCTTCCAAGAAATTATGTAATCTTGTAAGATTTAGTTAAGATATAGAAAGATCATGTTGATGTCATGCATGATGTAAAAATATAAATATAGTTTACATAACTTAAAAAATAAAAGTATAAGTAACTTTGTATAATATGTAATTGTGATGTGTGATAGATCAAATAAGTTAGAAAGACTATTTGTATAAAATTTACGCATTTTATTTTCTACGTATAATGATTTTATGATTGTTATCGATAAAAAGCAAGAAGATCGTGAAATAGAAATAAACGTTTTTAAGGCTTATTGGTATTAACACTTTCATTTGGTTAATTGCATTTGATTATTTTATAAAAAACATAGATTGTGCAAGTGTTGAACTAGTTTTATAATATGTTTTGCGTAGGAGTTTATAAAAATAAGAGTCGATATTGACATAATCTCTTTAAGTCTGAAACCAATCTTGATATAAGTAAACATCTTAGATATTGTGTATGAACCTGTACTGAAAGATCAAAGGATGTCTGATATGCCTAACGTTTGTCACACCCGACCAAGGCGGAAACACGAGGCGTAACGAGAGAGGAATCGTCACAACACATTGATGTCATAATAGAGAATAACTAAATGCAATTAAAAATCAAAATGTCATGACGACACTTGACACGAGATGGGACTTGTATCGAGGTTAATCGTAACCATAACAATACACAGTCATATAAAACAAAATCTAAAACAATAAAGTACCAAATATGAAATATCTAAAGTATTAAAATACGAAATGCAAATGAGAGTAAGAAAGACTCCAATGCAAGATTCTTAGGGTCTCGCTACCATGCAGTCATATCACCTTAAGCTTCGCTAATATCACCTGAAAATGGATACTTTAAAATGTTGGTGAGCTCGTAGGTTAAATGAAAAGCAGTTAAATAGTTGTGTACAACAATAAAGTAAAAGTAGGGCATTCGTGGTTCTTACCCATAATCAACCAATAACCATAAAATCACACAGTACGCACATAAGCTAGCTTTAACGATCATGTTCCATCATAAGTTACATAATTAGGCCGGAATGGAAAAAGCAACTCATACGTCCAAGTACACACAAATAGTACACACACATAGTTCACACAGATAACAATATAACCCTACCCTCTTTCAAAACATTAAAAACAATTTAAAACACATCATTAAAAACATTTAAAAACAAGTATAAGTACCATTTTCACCCCCAAAAAAATCTGTTAAAAAGGGGCTACAAGAACTCACCTCAAAGATCACAATGCGCGCACCAAGTCCAAGCTAAAATCTACATAATAAACAATAACCAAGTTACACATGATAATTGTAACCTTTGCCCTTTTTGTGTTCTGAATATTTCATTTATAGTCCTTTGACTATTTGACTTTTGTCAGTTTATTCAGATTTTTGTACCGTGTTGACGGTGGTGATTTTATGAGATATATGATGAATTATGGTTTATTGTAATTAGTAATCCCTTTTGGAAGGAATTATTATGTTATGTGTATTCTGGGTGGTTTGACCCGTGAATTTTGAGAAATGCCGAAAAACAAGTCTGACACGTCCGTTAATGCCCAAATGAGTTTTGAAGGGTGTAAAGTGAAAATATGTCATGTAAATACTCTAGGTTAATGGAAAAGTATTTTTAAAGTGAATAAAAATGCTAATTAACTTTGGGGTAAATTTTACGGTTGAGTTTTACGAGTATTTAAGTGATCGTGACACTAAAAGAAAGGCCCGAGACCCCATGGGATACCATGGCAAGTCAAAAGAAGACTAGGGAGACAAGGTGGCTTAACTTTAGCTAACCTTGTCCAAATTGTACATAAGATGCTTTCCTTATCATCATTTTTACATATAGTTCATTTTCAAAATCAAAAAAATATCCTCTCCCTTCTCTCTTGTGTTCGTCCGCACCTACAACATACACACTCTTATAATTTTTGAAGTTTGATCAAGAAAATATGAAGACATAAATATTTGGGGTTGATTCTAGTGTTTTGTTAATTCATTTAAACAATGTTTGGGTTGCCCGGTTCGTGTCAAAATCTACGAATTTGAAGATTTTATTGTAAGTTTTCAAATTTAAATTTTGTTTGTCCTTTTGGGTTTTATTTTCGGATGGATAGATGTTAGTTGTACAAGTTGATCGTGTGAAAAATTAATTTTTGGAAGCGAACGATTAGAAAAAGGGGGTGTTTTGGTTCGTGATAAAAAGAAAAAAAGAAAAGAGGGTATTTTGTAGTTTTTATGTTGTCGGTCATGATGTTGATAATATATGGTGCTAGAAGCTTATTTTTGGTTAGTAGTTGTATGGTTTATTCGGGTTATTTTAAGTTATTTCTTGCTTATTTTGGCTTATATGCCACGTTGTAGATTTCCAAATCCCTAGGAAAGTGATTTGATTATTTTTGTGTGTATGGCGTTATTGGTTAGTGGACTATTTTTGGGCTATTGGTAAGTAACCAAAAGTGATACGTAGCTTAATAGCTTATTTTAAAGCTTAATATACGTATTTTAGAGTTTATGGACTCACGGCCAAATAAGTCTATTTAAGTCGCGGCTTAATGGAAGGGCTTATTGTGGTCCGGATTATTTCTACATATAAGTATATATATATATATAAATGGACCTTGGTTTTAGACTTAAATAGTATTTTGGACTTAAATATGTCCTAATGGACCCTTGTTGGGCCTTAAGGCCCAATAAGCGATATGTAGTAGTTATGAGAATTTTGATGGACTTTTGAAAGTGGAAATGTATTTATGAAGTGATATTAAACGATATTTTAGGGAAAACGTGTTGGTAAGCGTTAACGATTGAGATTTTGGAATTTTGTCGAAAATGTTGAAAATAAGGTTTGAAACCTTGGAAAACGTTGTATAAACGTACGAGTCACGTCGAAATTTCATAAAAAGTTTATACTTAGAAAATTTCTTAAAAATATGATTTTTGATTTTAAATAATAAAATAATATTTAATTATTTTATTTTATTTATTTTATAAATTCACTGAAAGACAAAAAATATAATTTTTCTCGAAACTTCTCTAATGTGTTTATTATGAGTAAATGTTTCATTTTCAACCGTATAATGATTATTTTGAAGTGACTAAGGTGTACCGAATGGACTTGTCGAGATATATTTATAATTAATAATTATAAATATTTATTATATTAATTATCTATTTACGCTAAATAGTATAAGTATATATTATCGAGGAATGAGATTGATATGATTATGGAGTTAATTCGTCAACCATCACACCACTAAATTGTTTTGGGTAATTATACAACGCGTCTAAACTCTATGCATCAAACGTGAAGATTGTTTTGGAATTGGATGATTAAATTGGGACATTAACTGGACTAGGTCGTGTGCGGGCGTCGTTGCATTTGCTTGTGTGATTGAGATTTGGTTGCTAAAGACCTTCTTGAGGTGATTTCTCGTAGCCCCACTTTTTACTGGTTTTTCCGTTGGGGGAAAATGATACTCAAATGTGTTTTGAAATGTTTTGAATTGATCTGTGCGAAATGTGGTTTTGTTTTTGGGACAAGTTATGTGCTTATGACTGCTATGTGAATATTATGTGGTTGCATGATTGTTTGGATCGGATGGGTACGCCTACCCAGTATGTGCATGATTGTTTGGAGCGGATGGGTAAGCCTACCTAGTATGTGTGTGATTATTGGAGCAGATGGGTACGCCTACCCAGGTTTGTGTGTGGTCCTGTCCTAATTTTAGTGCTCCAGTTGGTAGGCCCTTTAGGTGCATAAGTGACATATGGTGATTGACTAGCGAGGATGCTATGTCTTGGATTGTTTGCATATATTCACTGTCATATAGCACTATTATCCATTGTTGAAATATTGGCACAGCTTTTGGGTTTAAGGTCAAACCTACGAGCTCACCAACATTATTGTTGACATTTTCGATTATCATTTTCAGGTGAAGTGAAAGAAGAATAGTTTGGTGAATGCTGATTCATATTTAACAGACTTGGACAGTAATCTCGAGTGAAATTTCATTTGAAAAGTCTTGCTTTGCTTGTTGTTTGGTTTAGAATTTGGAAGTTTGGCTTAAGTTTAGATTTTGGATCCCTTGTGTAGGCATTTAAATAATTGTAAGAGATTATGGATTTTAGTTGCGATTTGGGACATCCCTTGAGTTTGTTCAAGGTTGATGGTCTTCATAGCACTTGGAGTTTATGCAATGTAGTTTTCTCTATTTTGTACCTTGTGTTATGATTGATCATTATGTTGCATTCCAGATTTTCCGCCATTGTCGGGGTGTGACACCAGTGCCGAAGCTGAATACTGGGGTGTTGTTAACGTTGTAGCAAAAACTGCATGGCTTCGTAATCTTCTTCGTGAGTTACACTCTCTTTTATCGACTGCGACTCTTGTCTACTGTGATAACGTTAGTGCTGTTTATATGTCTGCCAACCATGTTCAACATCAATGGACGAAACACATTGAGATCGACATTCACTTCGTCCGAGATATGGTTACCGTTGGTCAGGTTCGAGTTCTACATGTGCCCTCTCGTTTCCAATATGCCGATATATTCACCAAGGGACTGCCTTCCGCATTGTTTGAAGAATTTCGATCCAATTTGAGCGTACGACCTTCTCCCGCTCCAACTGCGGGGGCGTATTAGTCAATATATTTGATTATATTTGATTGGCTTCCTTCCATTATTAGTTGGTTTATTTTTGGATGATTTGTTAATCATGAGTCATCATTAGGTATTTCATAGTTATCTTGGGTTCAAGCCCATCCCTTTGTAATCTATATATACTGTGTATATTTGTAAGAAATAATCAAGAGAAATCATAACCTTCTTCATATGAGATGATATTAATTTTACAGTTTGTTAAATTGAAATTCTTAACATTTAAATATCTATAAGACGGGCAGCAAACTATAGATCCAAAAAAAGCCTATTATTTCTAGTGGTTCTTGATCCATAGTTTACCAAATTTTAGGTATAGATATTATCATCTCACCTAAAACTTGGATATCAAAAGGGAACCATGACTCTTAGAGCAAAAGGTACGGTGGCTGATGGCTTGAGCCATCGGCGAAAAAACTAGCCCACGGCGCGAGAACCACACCGTGGGTGGCGTTTTCACCTCTCGCGCCGCCAGCACCACCCGCGCACACTCGCTTCGCGTGGTGCGAAAACGCGACGTGGATGAAAAAGTGACGACGCTCTGCCGCGTCTCGCGTTTTCGTCGTTTATTTTTATAATATTATATTTATATATATATAATATTATATTATATATATATTTATATATATTATATTATTTATATATATATATTTATATATCATATTTATATATATATATATAGATATATATATATATATATAATTTTTTTTTAAATAGCTGTTGGGAACGGTTTTTTTTCAAAAAAACTAGCCGTTATGGGGGTTTTTTGTAACTTTTGAACCATTTTTTCACTATAAATACATATACAAACTCCCATTTTTATACATCCCTTCCATATTTTTATAAATCCCTTTCAATTTTCACACAACAATATGAATTCCAATGATTTGTCCGATATTTACGAGTATCACACTCAACTCGATATGGAGCAATATACACAATATTTAGAATATTTTGAGCAATATGAAGCTATGGAAGAAGATGAAGCCGAAAGTTCGGTAAAACATACAAGGCGATATATTGCACGCGATCGCGAATTGGCGGAAGATAAGTTACGACGTGATTATTTTGGGGATGAAAACACGCCACCCGTGTATCCGGAAGAATACTTTCGCCGAAGGTATCGTATGAGTTCTACACTTTTTAAAAAAATCGTACATGATATTTCCAATTATAATGTTGACCCTCTACCCGATTACTTCCTATTTTTTAAACAACGTCCCGATGCTACCGGTCGTTTAGGTTTTAGTACTCTTTTGAAATGCACATCCGCCATACGCCAATTGGCATATGGTTCATCACCCGATTTATTTGATGAGTATTTGCAATATGTCGAACGATGTTCATGTGAATGTTTATGGAATTTCACTAAATGCATATATATATATATTGTATGTTGAAAAATATTTGAGAAAACCTACTTTAGAAGACATCCAACATATATATGACTTGCATGAAAGGAAACACGAGCTTCCGGGAATGCTGGGGAGCATTGATTGTATGAATTGGGAATGGGTAAAGTGTCCTAAGTCTTTACATGGTCAATTCATAAGAAAGGATAAAAAAATACCCGACTATAATGCTTGAGGGGGGGGGGGGGTGGGGGCCCCGTTGGGCGGGATCAACAATTGGTTTTGGCATGCATATTTTAGGGTACCGGGGGCCAACAACGACCTTAATGTTTTATATGGTTCACCGTTATTTGATGACCTTCTAGCGGATAAAGCTCCCGAAGCTCCGTTTCAAGTAAACGAAAAAACATATGAAAAAGGTTATTATTTAGCAGATGGAATTTATCCACAATGAGCTACGTTGTTAAATCGTTTACTACGAAGGATCTAAAAACACAAAAGTTTAAAAACAGTTCAAGAAAGTGCAAGAAAAGATATTGAAAGAGCTTTTGGAGTCCTACAAGGTCGGTGGGGAATCATACAACAACCCGCACGAGCATATCACATGAACACGATTAAAAGAATCATGTATTGTTGCATGATATTACATAACATGATATTGGAAGATCAAAAGTTCGATATTAGTGAATATTGGTCGATGTACGCTTCTCCAGAGAGCAATATTCAACGTACTTGGGTCGAACGATGCGAAAGACAACGAATGAAAAACAAAGAACTTCGGGATAGGAGAGTGCACGAGGACCTTCGACAAGATATTATGGATCATTTGTGGAACCTTAATGATGAAATTTAAATTAATGTATTTTGTTTTTAAGTTTTATGTATTTTTTTAAGTTTATGTAATGTGTTTTTTTAATTATTAATGAAATTTAAAATTTATATTTATATGGTTTTTTATAAAAATGAAAAAAAAGTGGGGTCCTCCCATAACACCAAAAAATCTGGTGTTAACCAAAGAGCCTCTTTTTGGTGTTATGGAGAAATGTATGACTTTTTGTCCCACAGCTTGGTCATGGCTCAAACTCTCTCTCACCTAGTGCTCTTACTGTAATACACTATGTTGTGTTTGGCGCATGGCTTTTAAAAACTTATGAGGCTTGAGCTTTTAAAATAAGTCAGTTTATAAAATAAATCTTGTTTGTCACGCGGCTTATGAAATGGCTTATAAATCATAAGTCAACATAAGCCTAAGCATATAAAGAGGGGTTTATGAGGTTTATAATTAATCAAATTACTTAAATATCCTTTTAATATTTATGTATCTATCACGTAAAAGTATAAATATGATCTGCATTTAATTTATATATTTATCTTTTACGTTAATAAGCTCGGCTCCAATAATTCGCCAAACAGGTTTATAAAAATATAAAGCTTCAAAATTCGACATCCACAGCTCAACCGTAACTCCAATCCCAGCCCCAACCTTATTACGACAAATTATACTATATCTCTCCAATATATTATTTAATAACTCATTTTCTGATTTTATGCTTCAGAATAATTGTTAAAAATTTGGAATAAAAAGGAACCATGAATTTTATAAATGATTTATAACCTAGGTTGTTTTTTCATATGTATCGACATCAAATGTATCTCACTGTCTTAAACAAAACTTGAATTTTATATTATTTGATTGGAAAGCTTCTCACATAACATAAGTACCATAAAGACTAAAGTTTTGGTTAATTTCTCATTTAATTTACCAAATAAAAATTAAAAATTAAAAAATCTATACTCAAACGCATTTTATTGTTTCCACATGTTTTGCGGTAATCTGATGAAGTTTGAACCTCAATAATCTTGTTATACTCTGTAACAACTGGCAATTTTTGAAATTTTAAATAACTATTTTACCCTTTGACTTTTCAGGTCCGACTTGACTTTTTGACTTTTGATCTTTTATTGCCACATAAAAACGATTACCGCGTAACTAGTAAATTTTTCGAAACATATAAATCATATTTATTATTACATATCTCTCATGTGCAAATTTATTTTTAACTTATTTGACTTGAAAACGAGAAGATATATGTTATTCCTAAGTTGACTTATAAAATACGACCCACTAAATCACGTTTTCACAACTCGGACTCTAAAGCAATTTGATGTAAAACGACATTCCGAAAACTTTTTCGTTTGCCCGAGACCCGAAAACAAGCATGAAATGACTGAAATACCCTCCGCAAAATTTTGAACACCGCACACAACGCGTACCGACTTGGAAATAATTAAATTACATTTAATTATCACTTTTATTAAATAAAAATATTTAATAAATTAATTAACATGTATTCAAAAGCGTTTATGCAAACGCGGATGTACCAGTTAAGGTTTTATTTTTCGGACAAAGTTTATCAGTGATACACAAACAAATAATGAACATTTTTAAATAAATGTTATAAAAGATTTATAAAATAACAGTCGAGTATGTACTTATTTTCATGGAAAAATCATTCTGAACGCAACGGCGAAATTTTCGTGTCATGAATCAACCGTTAACTATCCTAAACGAGTCCCGAACCATTAATTATCGAAAATTTCACAAATGGTCCCTCTAGTAATATTTACAATGATAACCCTAAACTATAACCAACTTGCCATTTTTCTTTAAACTTTTCTATATATAAGAAAACCTTATTAGGGTTTATCATTTATAACTAGCCTCCCATTTATAATTCTCCTTCTCCTCCATCTTTTCCGGCCACCGGCGCCGTCTCTAGCCTCCCCCTCCAGCGACGCACACCACAGCTACCACCATCTCCATCCCACCACAACACACCAACATACCATAGATCCACTCAACTATATCACCCCGCTGCCACGTCTACCACCGAGCCTCCACCACCACTACCGAAACCACCACAGCCACCATCTCCACGACATGCCACCCTCACCATCTTCATCACATCGAGCACCACCATAGGGTGCGTTTGGTTTTAAAACGACCCATAGAGGGTACGTTTGGTTTGCTTAAAACCCGAAAAGGGTGCGTTTGTTTTATTAAACCATACCACTAGGGTGTGTTTTGTTCGGGTTTAACAACATTTAGGGTGCGTTTGATTTTCACCAGCCGTGGTGCGTTGGGTTTCGGGTCAGCAGCCGTATAGGGTGCGTTGGGTTTGCATAAACCACACAAGGGTGCGTTTGGTTTTTGTGTCATCACAAAAGGGTGCGTTTGGCTGTTATTAGCACCAAGAGGGTGCGTTCAGATCTGAGTTTAGCACGAATAGGGTGCGTTTAGTTGTTATAACACCACCAAGGTGCGTTTGGTTTTGATAGAAAACACCAACAGGGTGCGTTTGGTTTCGATAATAGAACAAAGGGTGCGTTTGGTTGGTATGACAGCCCCCTAAGGGTGCATTTGGTTGTGCAGGAACGCACTAAGGGTGCGTTTGGTTGGACAGTTACAACATAAGGGCGCGTTTGGGTTAACAAAACTGCCAAAAAGGGGCGTTTGGGTTAACAGAAAAACCATAAGAGTGCGTTTGGTTTAGCAGCAGTTAGGAGTGCGTTTGGTTGGCTGTGTAACAGCCGTAAGGGCGTGTTTGGGTGAGCAGGAAAACCATTAGGGTGCGTTTGGTTTATATAATCGACAAATAAATATATCGTAAGATTTATAAATATAAAACCGGATATAATGGTGGTTTAAATTGGTTAAATAAGTGAATTATTTGTAATGTTCATTTTGTATATTTTACAACCCAAATAGGGTATTTGGATTTGGGGATAAAAACTGTTAAGGGGTGTGTTGGGTTTGCAACATGGATTGATTTAATTGAGGGAAAATAATTAACTTTTGTTAATATGGAAAACGTCAAATAAACGAATAGGTCATGCCGAGATTTTTGTAAATCGCTACACTTAGTAAACTTTTACAAATCTTGCTTTACTTATTATCCTAAAAAGGACGAATTAAATGCCTTAAGAATTATTAGACTGTGAAGAAAACCTGGTTATCAACGTTAATCTTAATTTAGAGATTTCATTTATCTAATCGCATTTAAACGTGCGTTTATTTTTATAAGAACTTTCTATTAAATCTTTGGGGCTCTCCGGGCACGTGTCTATTCTATATGTTGTTTATTGCTACGTTTTTATATTCTTTCTTATATATTACTTGGAAAATATTATATATTAATCCGTTTTATTTTTAATTGTCACTTTTAGATATAACGCATGTCGTGTTTTATATACGCTTCTGAGTTATTCTTTGGTTGTGCTATGGTTATATAATTCACGGTATGAATTATATACTCGTTCATTTTTTTCTTCATTATGTAATATATACGGAATATATTACACCCCTTGCGTTTACTTTTTGATTTATTTATTTAACCAACCACCAAGCTATTACAACGTTAAATCTAAATCTTTTATCAACATGTCGCGTGATTTAACTATCTTATAGGAAACCAAATACACTATCCTAGGTAGTGGGTCATAGCGTTAGATAACCGCAACTTTTTGGTCGTGCGTTCTGGTTTTCCGTTCGTGTTATGCATAGTATGTGCATTTCTGCCAATCGTTCTTCTTACATCGAGGTGAGTTTATAGCCCCATGTTTTACTTGTTTTACATATATTTTAGGGTGAGAACATGCTTGTTTACAAATTCATTTACATGACGATTTATATACTGAGTTTACAGATTCTTTTACTATGGTCGATTACATACGTGTTACAATTCAGTTACATGGTTGTCACATATGTGTTTCATGAATGTTTACAAACTGTATACATTCTCATTTACATATCTGTGATGAGATACATCAATAGTTTTCACTTATGGGATACTACAACTTTGTTATCATTTAATGGATTAGGGGTTAGCTTAAGTTGCATGATCTGTTAATTACTGGAGGGTAAGCGTGAAGGTTACTAAGATTAGATCTATTGGGGTTGACATCCTCCGTTCGGGTGATAGCTATCACTGGAACCAACGTTATACCATGTCGTTACATTAAACTACATTTACATAAACATTTACTTTGATTGTCTGAAATTGATTGGCATTCATTGGGATACATTTACAGTGCCTGAAAAGATTGGCATACATACAAGTCAAAGAGCAGTTTCATGAACTTAGGTCTATAATCGTAATCACATAGGGTGACTATTGTATTGGATACAATGGTCATGCATTACTTTCTAATCTTGGATTTTGAATTCAAGTTACATACATTTTGTGACTTTTTAAGGGTTGATTAGTCAGCCATACTTTTACAAATCTTTGATCCATATTTTTGTTAAACATTTACATGGTACTGTGATGATACAGTAGGCAAACACATTCATTTGAACTTAATTCCATACTTTTTAAAAAAAAAAACTTTGAATTCACAACTTTATGTTGACACTTTTTAGCATGTTTTTCTCAGGTGAATTAGATGTTTGGCTTACTTGATGTGCATTGGAGTCTAAATTTGACAAGATTTCACTTATGGATTTCTACTTACATACAAATGATCAAATTTTGTTGTATTGATTTCAAGCTTTTCATTGTGATGCAATTTTGGGATAAATGTTATATCAATTTTAAGAAAATCAAGAATCGCTCTCGCGCGCTCTCTCAAAAAACACATTTAGAGGTCGTTCTCTTGTATCTTGTGCTGTTGTATTATGATGTAACGCCCCCGGACATATTTCGGTTGCGACACATTTTTGGGGGTGTTAAAGATTGGTATCAGAGCACTGGTTATAGAGAACTAGGTTGCATAATTTACCCTAGACTATAACCGTTTTCACAAACATTGCATCACATCAAACTTTTTCATGTGCATACACACTACTTACTTGCTTACATTACTTGTTACATTACGTGCTTACATGACATACATATATAATATATATGCCTACATCCCTTTTGCGTATATTGTACATTTATTTATATAAAGAGTTAATTATATAAATACTAGAACATTTCTTAAGACATTGTGAGTTATACAATGGTCTCATTTTACTTCTTAGACATTGTGAGTTGCACAATGGTCTCACTTTGTTCTCAGACATTGTAAGTTAAACAATGGTCTCAATTTTTTTTATATAACCTTATACAATATCGTTTTACACGAAACCCGCCACAGTTTTGTTTTACATGGAATTATGTGTGACTCTAAGTATTACAAGTCTTGTATGGGGGACTTGTAATAGGATGATTTTATACTATAATATCTCAGTTACCTTTTCCTAATATTTTATCATATTTACTTAAATTATTCTCAAACTATTTATCCTTTAAGACTATTAATCTCAATACATTCACAATCTTCTCTAAAAACCCAATACACAAAACAAAATCCTATCATACAATATCACCAATCCTAAAAATATCTATTACAAAAACCCCCCAAAAACAAAAAAAAACAAACCCCAAAAAAAAAAAAAAAAAAAAAAAAAAAAAACCCCCCCACCCCCCACCCACCAAAAAAAAAAAAAACCCCCCCCACCCCCCCCCCACCCCCCCCCCCCCCATTTAAAAACAAATTCACTCACACACACAATAACCACCTTATTTAAACCCCTACCCTAATAATATCCCCACCCCCCCCCCCCCCCCCCTTCCCCCCCCTTTTTTTCATCAG
This sequence comes from Tanacetum coccineum, assembly GCA_026074375.1. Lineage (NCBI taxonomy): Eukaryota > Viridiplantae > Streptophyta > Magnoliopsida > Asterales > Asteraceae > Tanacetum > Tanacetum coccineum. The sequence goes on along the minus strand of BQNB010020895.1, from coordinate 18,142 downwards.
GAATTTATTAAGTAGGCCAATTATAATCTCTTTATTTGAAAGATTGGGACGCTTTCATTTTAAATAAGAAATTGTAATTCACCGAACCAGAAGTTTATCAATTCATTATTTACATAATGGACGCTTCTTTATGCCTAATAATAAATTTTAAATAAGTGGGTTTAATGGTATCATATGACACGAGTATGAATTGAACCCATTAACCACCGAAATCTATTGAAAAATGTCTAGAAACACAATAGTGTCTTACCACTAACGCAAATCTTAGCTCACTTTGAACTACCTTATCTCATTCTTAAGTTATTACTTTTGTCGATACAAATATTTACGATCATGAACTGCTTGTGGAGCTAATAGACTTGGTTCAATCTCGAACTAACGGCTGAGTACAATATTCCGTCACCTATCACATAAGCTCTCGAACGAGCTTACTCCCATTTGTTGAACTTTATTCTGGGGATATTGTTTCTCGAAATGTCCTCACTCTCTGCATCCCATCACCATTTGTTATAGTTATTGTCGTTATGGTTGCTGTTGTTGGGTCCTAGAGCGGTCCCAACTGGTACGACTTTATCTAATAGGTAATGCAACCCTTTAAACAGATAAACGTCTACCGTAAAAACATTAGTCGAATTATGCATTCGGGCCACTAGTACGAAGACTGTTAGGTCGCGATACATCCTAGTACTGCCAAGTAAGTTGAATACTTACATCCATAAGCATCGTCCGATATTAATCATCGAACATTACCGATATCAGAAACTAGACTCCGTCCTCGAACATTTAAAACTTTATATAGACATACCCACGCGATCACACTTTCTCCTTTGATGCTGTCACTATTAAGAGACTTTCTTCATAACGCGTTTATATCAGTCGTAAGACCTGAAATGATTTTTTTAAGATACCTATTTTGATGGATTAAATATCCTACTCAAACCTAGCCAAAATCTATGTATATTAAGAAGTGTCGAAACATCGAATTTTGCTGAATAAAGTTATCAGCGTCTTGTTTAGAACTGGTTTATTAAATCTTAAATCTTTTCTTGGTCACACAATCGGTTAACAAAAATTAAATCTCGGGACAAGATTTATTTAAGGGGTAGGTACTGTAACAACTGGCAATTTTTGAAATTTTAAATGACTATTTTACCCTTTGACTTTTCAGGTCCGACTTGACTTTTGACTTTTGATCTTTTATTGCCACATAAAAACGATTACCGCGTAACCAGTAATTTTTCGGAACATATTTAAATAATAAATCATATTTATTATTACATATCTCTCATGTGCAAATTTATTTTTAACTTATTTGACTTGAAAACGAGAAGATATATGTTATTCCTAAGTTGACTTATCAAAAACGACCCGCTAAATCACGTTTTCACGACTCGGACTCTAAAGCAATTTGATGTAAAACGAAAAAACTTTTTAGTTTTGCCCGAGACCCGAAAACAAGCAGTAAATGACTGAAATACCCTCGCAAATTTGAACACCAAAAAACGCGTTATCCGACTTGGAAAATAATTAAATTACATTTAATTATCAAATTTATTAAATAAAAATATTTAATAAATTAATTAACATGTATTCAAAAGCGTTTATGCAAACACGGATGTACCAGTACCAAAAACCCTAAACCCCACTAAAACCTAAACCCTAAACCTTAAACAATAAACCCCTAACAAATAGGTATAATATCACAAATGATATATAAATAATTTTAAACATATACCAAAAACCCTAAACCCCACTAAAACCTATACCAAAAACCCTAAACTCCTAACTAGTAAAACCTATACCAAAAACTCTAAACCCCACTAAAACCTATACCAAAAACCCTAAACCCATTAAAACCTATAACGAAAACTCTAAACCTCACTAAAACCTATACCAAAAACCCTAAACACCACTAAAACCTATACCAAAAAGCCTAATCCCCACTAAAACCTATATAAAAAAACCTTAAACCCTTAACCACTAAAATCTATACCAAAACCCTAAACCCTAACCAATAGGTACAATATCACAAGTGATATATAAATAAATTTAAAACCTATACCAAAAACTCTAAATCCTACTAAAACCTATACCAAAAACCCATAACCACTAAAATTTATGCCAAAAACCCTAAACACCTAACTAATAGGTACAATATCACAAGTGATATATAAATAACTTTAAAACCTATACCAAAAACCCTAAATCCTACTAAAACCTATACCAAAACCCTAAACCCTACTAAAATCTATACCAAAAACCCTAAACCCCTAACCAATATGTACAATATCACAAGTGATATCTAAATAGCTTTAAAACCTATACCAAAACCCCTAAACCCCACTAAAACCTATACTAAAAACCATACACCCTACTAAAACCTATACTGTAACACCCCCAAATTGGGTCGCAGCGGAATAAGGGTCCGGGGCGTGTTACTTCGTAGATCAATAACACAAGATGTATATAGAACGACCAAAAAGTAGTTTAAAACTGATACATTGGAATTAACAAAGTATTTGTTACATAAGCCGAAGCTTCACTTGTCCACTTGTTCAAAATACAAAGATTTCTAGCCCATAACAGTTATACAAAATGTAATGCGACAAAATCTTTAATGCATGATATCCAAATCAAAACCACCAATGTATTCTTGGCATCTCGTGCCTATTGACCACCTGAAAACGTTGCTTTAAAACGTCAACAAAAATGTTGGTGAATTCATAGGTTAGTAAAATATAATATGCAGGACCGCAAGACTTTCCCCGTGAAAATGCAACAAATGCAGACATCACAAAATCCAATTACGTTTTCCTAAGCTCATGACACTGAAGCTCGACAATTATATTCACAATAATAAATATTGCTATTCTGCCCGATTAGATGTTCAACCCTAAACATCCCGAATCCGACATGCTATAACGTTCGTTCCCGGTGATAGCTAATCACCCGAACGGGGAGGTCAATCCCGAATAGATCTATTCATAACATTCGCGCTCACATAATATAATTCACAACTACATCTATGCAATTGACAATTCATGATAATGGGCTCAACTTGGGTTATTCAGCTACTTAGCAACCACGTAATCATATAAAATATACGACGTCGTCTTAATTTATAATAAAAACAAAGCATCTTTCCACCCCAAAGTTATAAATCATTGAAATCGTAAAAATGTGAGGCTGTGAACTCACCTTGAGTGAGCGAATAACAAGTATATCGCAGATAATGCGTCACTTAAATCGTCAGATGCAACCTATTTAAATTAAGGTCGTATAAGAACTAATCACATTGCACAATACTACCATGCATAAGTCTATATAGCTAATCACCATCTAAATGTTTGAGTGAAATCATGTTTATAAAATCAAAACATTTATAAACATACTTTTGGTAAAAACGTCATAACTTTCACGTTTTAAGTCCGTTTCTTGCGTTTCTTATGCTCACGCTTTCGTATTAGGACGAGTTATCATAATTTGACATTTTCATAATTTTGATCCTCTGATGAAGTTATTTTTATAGTTTTAGTTATCATAAAACCTGTAAACGTCATATTTTATTCGTTATAGTTCCGTTTTTAGTGATTCTTTCGAGCACAAGTTCTCGTAGTTAAGTTATACTTATTAATAGGTTTACAAAAATAAGTTAGTTTCTGTCATGAATCGTAACTTATTATAAAAATAATTTAAAAAGTATGAAATTGTCGTAAACTCGCGAAATTCATAAACACGTGTCGTTATTAATGAAAATGTAACGATTCTTATCATTTTGGAATCTAAAAATATGTTATTAATTTTAAAAATACCAACTGCTGTTGAATAATTTTTATAAAAAGTTTTTATAAAAATTCTTTTACGACTCCGTTTATTAACGTATAACTTGTTTTTACCGTAACTTTTTCGTTATCAAACCATTTATCAGTTTCTTTACAGTGTCGGATTCGATTGAGATGATAATTAACTTTTAAAAATAAAAAAATAAACATATTTTTATAACAGATGTTTGACAGAATGTTTGATTGACTTTAGCTAATAAGTCTAAATATAACCTTAATTTATACGTTATCCCACTTTTGTAATCCTACACAAAGTCTCATTTTCATATATGTCATATTTGTTACATATAATAAGGAGACCCATTATTCCCAATAATTGTCCTATGAGTCCAAATTTACCAAGTCCATATTAATACTTTTATCCCTTAACTTTCATAAGTAACCATTATATCACTAGTTTATACATAACTCTTTTTACATATAAACCATGAGTGTACAAGTGTATTTCTTCCAACATGACCTTATTTTAGTGTTCAAGTAACATGATTAAAAGTCCATAATCAACATTAACAATGTCATTTGCCTTTCTTTTACTAATAACATATTAAGTAACTTTTAAAACCCTAATTAGTACATAATCATGTTTGCACCAAAACAACATGGTACAATACTTTCTCATCCATTTTAACATGATATTAGCAATATCACAACATATGTAAAAGTGTACAAAATGGTCATTACAAGTGAACTCCATAAATGCTAAAACCTAAATGGTGATTCACCCTAAAAAATAAACTAACATGTGCATAAATTGATAAATATAAGATCCATAAAGAGTTATTCAAGATGACCTTATGATGAATAAGATGATGACTAACACAATCTAAACCCTGTTTTTAGATTAAAACCAAAGTTGCACAATATTAACCCTAGTTTTACCAAGTGAAAACCCTAAACCTCTCTTTTCTTGATTAATGCTTGAAAATGGTTAGCCAATGCTTGGAAACATCTTAGAATATCTTAGATATGATGTGTATAGGTGTGTATAGGTTTGTAGAAAATTTGATATGGATTTGGTATTGTGGGTGTTTGATGCCGTGGGTTGGCTAGAGCACAAAGGAGAGGATTTTTGCTTTTCTTGTTAAGTGTTTTGATATCTATGAGTTTCTTACACTATTATACATGTATATATGGTAGTCCTTGGTCAAAAAGTGTGCATTATGCTAGTCAAGAATACCTTGAGGTTTTATGGAACTTGTTTTCTTGTTCCTTTGTCAAAGCGACAAAACACTAGCCTAGTTTTTAAAAGAGCAAAAGATGTACAAACTATGTTGTAATGAAAAATGAGTGCTCTTGGTCCCAAGTGTTTGTTGTCGTGGTTATTGAGAAGCAAAAAAAGGCATTCTAGAAGCTTTTGAAAACTATGAAAACATCTATGTGAAAATATAAGCAAGTTACAACATGTTAGTCTTTTATAATAAAAGAGTTAACTTGCAAGCATATCGAATATTGTTGGATTTTCATTGTGTTCAATATGTTAAAGTAATATTAACTTAGCGTAATATTAAAAAAAATTTTAGGTATTGGTACAAATCGTGGGTATATGATGAAGCGAAATTAATAACTGTGCTTCCGTTATGCCTAAATACGAACTTATCGCGAAACGAATATAATTTACGTAACCGATAAAAATAAATGAACAATGACCATAATTATTCTCAAAATAATTATTTATACTTGATTGATATAAATGTTTAATCGATTGATGCCCTTTTACATTGAACACTAATTTTTGGCGTACGCGATTTAACTTAACGTTTATGATTTAAAACAAACGCGTACAATACAAAAGATACATAGTAGATTTATCGACGTCGTCAATGACTTTATACCAAAAACCCTAAACCCTAAACCCCTAACCAATAGATATAATATCACAAGTGATAGATACATAACTTTAAAACCTTTACCAAAAACCCTAAACCCTAAATCCTAAACTCTAAACAATAAACCCCTAACCAATAGGTATAATATCACAAGTGATATATACATAACCTTAAACCTCACTAAAACTTATACCAAAAACCAATAGGTATAATATCACAAGTTATAAGAACTTTTAGTTTGTTTTAAATTTTTATCTTAGGTCCATATTAGTCTAACATATTAAAAAGTTTAACTCTTAAAAATGCTCCAGCGCAACACGTAACCGTTGTCATTCTTGTTATATGATATGTCTAATATCACTTGTGATATTTCATAAACATAGTTAATGTCTAATATCACTTGTGATATTTCAGAAACAAACATGTGTGTTTATATATTATATATATATATATATGTATATATATATATATGTATACATATATATATATATATATATATATATATATATATATATATATATATATATATATATATATATATATATATATATATATCTTACATTATATATAAGTGGATGTCATAATGATGACTCACCCACATACTTGCCACATCATTATTACAGAATTCCCACATCAGCAACATTTCAATCCACATAAGCATATGCGAATTCCACCTAGGCAAATGCTTACACACGTCATCATCTATGCATTCTACATATGCATATTTATAATTTCCACCTATGCAACTATTTATGCCACTAAGCATTTAGCAAGCCACTTATGCCACCTAGATCAATCAAATCCACCTAAGTATTTATTATTCCAATTTGATTCATGTAAGATAAATCTGAAAAAACAAACCATTTGTGGGATTCGAACTTGGGTCTTGGCACCCACAACAATTGAATTTACCATTAGACCACAATGGTATTTGTGTTAAGTTTCTAAAAAACAAAAACTATGTACACTACACGATACTAATATGGAAATCACTTTAACAAAAGGTAAGTTTGAATTCAAAAACAGTTGTGTTTTAAAACAGGAAAGTCTTTGATACAAAATAAATGCCCATGACCCTGTATAATCAAATCAACCTTTTTCAAAAATCAAATCATCGCCTGTTTAAAAAATCCCTTAATTGTAGGCATAATCAAATCATAGTAATTTACTTTATGCTATCACAAGACCAGATTCAATAAACCTATCATTCAATCCATTTAAACCATGCAACAATTCATTATTAAAATTCATCTGACAATATCATCAATGAGCAGATGTATAAATTCTAATTAGGTTTTATGGCTTCATTACTGGCGATTTCTAATTCGATACCACCACCATATGATGATTGAAATCATGGTTATGAAGATAGGATCTACAATCTTTAGCCAGGTTTGTTTGATTTAAAATTTGACTTGAATTTCATTTACAATTAAATCTATAATCTCTTTGTGTTAAACTTTTTAGTTTTTTTATTTTGATATGATTGAACGAATTATGTCAGTCGATAAATTTTGATATATGATGAATTACGGATTTCATATTCATGGGTGCAGGACATGAGGTGGCACCGTTCTCGACAATCTATTAGTAAAGCTTCTAAGTATGTCGTGTTTCATTTTTTTGATTTGTGTTGAAGCTACAAATCGTTTTTGTAGTAATTGAGTCAAATTAGGTTAATATTTATTCATTTATACAGTGTCACATGTTGATTCTGCTGCTGATGGGCTCATATGTTGTTAAAGATGGTAATGAGAGTACTCCTGGTGATATGATATGGTATAAAGAAATCGTCCCTCAGCTAACGCTTGTAGGTTTTGTACTTATTTATATAAATAAACAACATAATCGTTTTTATTTAATATATAATAAGGAAAAGAATAAACATGAAAGATCATCGTTATTCTTTGTGATGAATAGATTTTCGATAATTTATGAAAGATCATCAAAAAAATATACCTAAAAGATCATGGTTGAAGTTGTTTAATTTCAGCAGATTCCCTATATTTGTTGTATAGTCTTGATCATATTAGAATCTGACAAAGCGCCATCCTACTAAAAATGGACACAATCAACGGTCTTCTTCAAAACCAGCATGGTTTAGAAGTAACAACCGGGTAATGGTTGGTGCTCTCTTTCTCATTGCCATGACTTAATACATGTAAACTAAGTAGTTATTCTTTATATGCTAATATGAGTTATTGAGGTAAAACATTGAATTTATGGTATTTGTTTCAGATATTTAGTTGGATGCAAAGCAAGCTGGATGGAAAGCAAGTGACGAAAAGACCTAATATAATTACGGCTAAAAGTAAGCATGCACTCTCTCATTTTAGTTCAAACTGCTGATGAAGTTGGGTCAAGCTCTCTAATGGACTTTAACCTATTGAAGTAGCAGCAAATAACCATATAAGGATATAAGAAGAATAATTTATTCTATAACTGGATTCTTAAGCATATTCTACAGTTCAAACTACTGATGAAGTTGGGTCAAGCTCGGGATCAAAATTAGTCGCAACAGATTCACCTGCTTTTGAAGCCTTGAGACGTGCCCATGTCAATGAAATTTCGGATGCTATAAGGGGACGTGGAATGAACAATCTGCTAGCTGATAGATTGAAGGTACTTGAAACTCCTTTTTTAGTGTTTTTTATATTTAAGGGTGTCGGTTTCAGAAATATCAGGTTAAGACTACAAAATAAGGATCATTCCATACTCACCTCATAGTTTTGGGTTTAGAAAACTCCTACCCAATCCCGAGGGCCCCATTTATACAAACCCATTCCCAACCCCCTTATCATCAGAACCCAAACACAAAGAAATTGTAAAAACAGTTCTAAAAAAGTCACCATTAGCTAAGTATAATGAGAATTGCTAAGACACAAGAAATTCCTAACCGCACAGTTGAAAGACATGGGCCGATTTACCTTTGAATGGTTTAGAGATGCTCCCTAATACATAAGCAAAGTACGCCCTAATGAAAGCATTTGCTTGGATTTTAAGCAATGTAAACTTTACAAATAATTTCACATTATGAATGCAGGCTCAAAGACCAATTAGTCATATGTTAAATATGTTTGCATCCACGCTATCCTTTTTCCGGTGAAACAAATTTAGTATGTTAGCAGTCATCTAGGCAGACCCTCTCCAGACCACTACTAGTGACGAAATCCTGAAAGTCAAGTCATAATTGCAAAACATCTAGAGTTGCACAAATCCAGTTTCCTTTGTTTTCCTTGCACTAGAAATAAAAATTTTAATCATCTATAAGTTATAATATGACTCAAATGTGGGTTTATATTTCAGAGTCACACATGGTTAGTGATTTAGTAGAAGGGGTGGGAAAGAATTATTGTAGCATAAACATTGAAAACATCAACTCAACAAGATGCTTCTATAAATAAACTACTTCAAGATGTTGGATTGTGGATTTCTAATAAAGTCAATGTATTTCATAACCATGAAGATATTATTGTAGCTTTTGTTGTTGCTATCAGTAACTCCCTCTTATGAAATGGCAATTCTTACTTTGCATCCTTTGTTGCATCGTTCGTCTCACTGTTATTTGTTACTTTTAATGTGTTATAAGGCCTTAGTAGTCAACTACCAGTAACTTCCTATCATGATTTTAGTTGTTTGGAGTTGAAATAAGTCACCTAAATTTTGTTAGTTAGTATTATGTTGTAAAAGTAAAATGAACATGGGATTTGTTAGGTCAAATATAGAGTCTGTAGTATCAGATGGCAAAATTAAGCCCAAAAGTCCATAGACAATTAAACAAGAAGACTGGATCAAGACACTACAAAATATGGAAATTATAATGCTTTACTGAAAAGTCAGAAAAGTCCATAACAAATTCACTGCTCGATAAACTAAAGAATAACCGAACCAACCAGAACCTAAAACTAATATATGTATGGATCATATAAAAGGGTGTTTGGGATTGATCTACGTAGAAAACTATTCTAAACATATTACTACTTTCTACTATGAAATGGAAAAAATATTAAGTTTTAAACAATTCCTATTATAGTTAAGTTAACAACATTTTCGCAATGGTAAATGTGTAGGCCTTATTATGGGGGGTGTTTGTTTTGGCTTATATGTGGGCTTATGAGCTTATTTGATTTCGGCTAATATAACATAAGCCCTATTTTTTGGCCTATATTGAGACTTATGAGCTTATATAAGTTTATCATATTGTAATAAACTTATATAAGCCTGCAAGTCTCAAAATAAGCCGAATAATCAGGGATTATGTTATATAGGGTTCGATTCCTAAAAGTTACACACTTGAAACCCTAAAAACGAGTTTGTATATATAGGAAAATAGGCGCGACGGCAACGCGTTATAATCCTGACACCGTCGCCCCACAGAATCTTCTAGGGCTTGTTTAAGTCGGTTGGATCCTTACGCCGTCGTAAGAATCCTGACGACGTCCTTTGTAAGCTCTGACGTCGTCACAAATGAATGTGACGCCGTCTCCACGCACTATATGAGTTTTCTTTAAGAGATTTGGTGTAGAGTTGTAATCTTGTCCGTTTCTTCTCCAAATGAGTTCAAGTCATGTGTATTTCCTCCAAAATCCATCCAAGTGCTAAAAACACAAAAAGGAACAATTAAGTACATAATTTGGGCATAATTGCACGATTTAGAGGAATAATTAAAATGACACCTCATCAAATACCCTTCCACTTGGGATTTGCTTGTCCTCAAGCAAATGGGCCTTTCTACCTAGACAATAGCAATATCAGGGGCGTTTAACCTACTTTTTATAGATATTTTAAGACACAACCTTCTAGACCTCATAATTAAAAGCATGGAAGTTATATACTAGCACCTCTCCTAAGTGTTTGGATTCTCTCTTTCTCTCAAGTGTATAATGAATTATAACAGTACAGGAAACGGGAAAATAACACTCATTACATGTTGTAGCATATAAATTACCATAGGCTTGGTAAAGGATCAAACCTCCACCGCTAGGTGCAAGCACTAGAAATTACAATTAGAGAGGTCTTTTAAAGGGTTGTGATGTTCGGGTGTAGGTTAAACAACAACAACAACGGATGGTATATACATGGGTGATGGCGAGTTAATTATCTACAAGAATACATGATGAGGTGTTGCTAAGCCAAGACTCGACCATTGTAGGACTAAGATATACGAACTAAGACATGATGTGTATTTTATTTTAAAATATATTTTAGTTAAGTTTTAAATTTATAAAACTCTATTCACCTAACAAACGCACTAACGGGCAGAGAAACCGATCGTGAGTAGTGTAGAGATGATAAATCCGATGTCGTCCGAAGAGCTAAGTGTCACTTAGTTTTAATTTGAATTGTCACGTTTGAAAAGGGTTTTAAGTTGATTTTATTAAATAACGAGAAAAGTAAATATGCGGAAATTAAAAGAGATAGACGTAATTAGGGAGAAAGGCTTGCTAGCCTAGCCATTGCATTACTACCGTTATAACTATGTTTTCTGGTGCAATGTTACACCATGGTTTCATTAGTGGTTTCTAAATTCGATAGACCTGAATAGATATCTTTAGTCTGCCCTATAATTCCTGCGATCCTGAATCCCCCGAAAGTCACAAAGGTAGGGCAACCAGGTCATAGTGATTAATCCCAACTATCCCAAGAACTAGTCTAATAACCTATGTAAATTATTAACCCTCTCTAAAAGAGTTCCTGTGCTTTTTAAGTATATTAGGTGATAGAGGCGGTAACAGGGTCAGTTCCTACACTAAGGTTAGGATGATGACGACATCAAATAACGTTACATTTACACCATCATTTATCCCGAATAAATTATCCACTTTTATATAATTATTTCAAGAATTTGTACTTAATTGCTTAAAAGTGTTATTTGCAGTAATTAAGGAGTGATTTATGAAGACATGCTAAAAGGTGCATATTTTTGAGCTAAAACGATGATATTTGAAGATTGCTTATTTATGATCAATACTCCGTATCCAGAAAGGAAGATACGGCGTATCAGCGCCAACTCTTCACAAGAAAACGCGTACAAACAATTCCCAATACGACGTATCACTCTTCTACCATACGATGTATCTAGCTGGATAGACATTCAAATATACGGAGATAAATATAAATTGGGAATGAATATTTGATTGATTATAAACTTAGCGCGCACTCCAAGGAAAACACCCCAATACGCGTATTAACCTAGCTTAATACGGCGTATCCAATCTTTTTCAGACACTATAAATAGAAGACTCAAAAATGAGTTTTCAGTGTGCAAAATCATATTCTCTATACCATACACATAAAAGACAATTTTCTGAAGAGAAGAGCAGTGAAAGGTCAAGCATCAATCACGATTCCATAGAAGACACCGTGTAATTCCTACACTCTTGTAATCATTTAATTTTTGGTATCGTTCGGTAAAACATTTAGTTTACCTTGGTTATTTGATCACACTTGTATAATTACAATAGTTATGGGCTAATACCCTAGGGTATTAGCCGTCTTAATGAAGGTTTGTTTTAAAAATCCGATTCTTATTATCGTTTGAAGAGTTTAAATTTATGTTATCACATACACTTTTATAGTGGTTTTTGAATATGCGACCTATCATTCAACTGGGTCTAGCTATGCCTAACAAGTGAACTAGATACTGGGATAGCTCTCCATATCGTGATTTATATTACTGGACCAATAGGATCACAAATAATGTTCTATCTTTGTCTTTAAATTATGAGCTTAGTTAGACCGGCAGGTGACCCGTAATGTTTCAACAAGTATGTTCTTAATTAATTGATAAAGATTTAAATATTGAACTACCAGTATATAAAATACCGTCAAACAGTAAGTGGGTAAAGTCCCAATGGGCTAGGGTTTAACAAGATCACCATTGCTTTAATCCCTAGATAGATTATAATTAAGCTAAAAGGATGCTTTATGTGGATACATTAATTGTGACAGGATTCAACGTGTCTAGGTCTTAGGATGATGTCCCCCCTAAGTCTTAATAATGATATGCCGCTTCGAGATAAGAATTCATTGCACTAAATAAACAAACCAGCGTTTAATCGGATTTAATATGGCTAATATGGTTTTCTATCATTTGGCTTGTACCGCTCTTTTATCTTCTGATTGTTTTCTTGCATGTTTATTGTGTTTAAATTGATTAATGTCACCATAAAACCTGTGCCAGTCTCTTAGGCTAAAAACCCCCCATTATCTTTAGAAACGTATATAACATAGGTTTAAAAAGTAATTGGAGTAATTAAAATACTGATAGAATATAAGGTTAACGACCTCGCTCTTAGTGTTCGACACCCTACTTACCACGAAACTCCACCCGATCGGGTACACTGCCCGTTAAAGTGTTGTTTTAGGATAAGCCGACTAAATATAAATTTAAAACTTAGTAATCAATAAATTAACCCTACACGACAGCACACCAGATGATCACCCAACCCTATTACCCTGCTAATCTCACGTTTAAGTGGTAATCTAATAACAAGATTAACATGATCTAAACCACCCGCAATACTACCAAAACCCAAGGTTACACGATTGTCAAAGGATATCCAATAAAACCATGATCTAATAGGAAACAAACATTATAACAATAGTAGATTCATGATGAGGCTAACACTTGAAGTGCTTAGCCGCTCATAGCAATAACAAAGTAAGAATTAATAAAGATAATCATGGATGGAAAACTCATAATTCGCACGGAAGTTGTTTATGAACGGTTAAATACAAAAGTAAGTTTAAGTGTGATCTCCCTTGGACTTCTAATGGGATTTTTCAAGCTATGTATGCCTTGATCATCCTTTAGATCTGTGGTGGAATAGTTGATGATAAAGTGGCTAAATGAGGCCTCTATTTATAAATTTCAAATATGCTATAGCGTAACCTTTTTGAGGTTTACGCCGTAAACTGCTAACGTGCACTTTCCATCTTGGAGGCTTAAAAGATGTTACAGCGTAATCAAGTGTCCAGATTACGCCGTAATGCTGACTCAGATGACTCATCCTTCCATAATAATAATGTTACAACGTAAACCTTGAGTGTGGTTACGCCGTAATCTTGTTGGGTGACGTGTCTTGCCTTGAATAGGTTGCGCCGTAACACTATCGTAGGGGTTACGTCGTGAAGTCTTATAAGAATCCGCGTTTTCTTCATTTTTACGTCCTTTTCTCGTATTTCTTGTCCCACACTTGCATTTTACTTGAAAACAACAAAATAACCGTAAAAAGTACGATTTCAGGTTAAAAATTTTAAAGAAACTTGCAAGTATTTTTTAAATGGAAAATTGACACTAAATAGTATCAAAATAATCTCTCACTTGACTTCTGCTTGCCTTTAAGTAGAACCTGTTTAGAATATATTATAAAAAAGATTTCTCTGATTTAACTCAAAGAAATGAATCTATAAAAGACTTATGCTAGAAACATCAAAGTCAAACACCTCACAAAAAGGGGATCAAAAATCACTCAACTCTCAACTAGTCTAAGTGTTCATTTTCGAGGTGATCGCTCAACTACACAGTCGTAGCATGTATTCTATCATAAGCTTGTAGAGTACACAAATCTGCACCAGTTAGAGTTAGGGTCAAAACAATTCTTAAAGGCATCATGGATGACATAACACAGGTTTATTGGATGATATAAGGGTTCAGATAGACATGGGATATACATTTAATTGGTGTTAAGATAAAAACATAAAACAAATAGTCATATATAATCTAAGGTATCCATAATCGACTACTTTCCATCCATAGTCTAAGTCTTCAAGTGCGAAAATCTGATCATATCATCATAATGGGTTAGCTAATAAGGAGATCTTGCGGAGCGTGCTAACCCATTCTTCACTAGGAGGCTTATAGTTGCACCACCTTTATACACTGGATGGCTTATAGTTGCACCATCCCCATAATCACTATGTGGCTTATAGTTGCACCACCTTTTTACTTAGTTGGTTTTATAAAACGTAACCAACATCAGAATTTAGATCACAAGGTGGCTTATAGTTGCACCACCTTTTCTTTTTTTCATTTTTATAATACTCATGTATATTACATATTACAAATCCCCCCACTTAAGATAAACATTATCGAAAGTGATAATACCAGGGGGTCTTCCATGATCATAATAATATGTCTTCAACGAAAGCGCCAATCTTTGAACCATTTTCCTGAACCATGGACTTAGGTAGCCAGAAATTTCAACACCCGGATAAATATAGACTACAAGGTTGGCTAAGGCGAAATGGTGTAACGAAACATATAAAATTGAGTGAAAACATAGGTTGGCTCAACAAGGGTGATCTAGGGGTATCTTGCACTAATGATGAGTGAAACAAAAGGGTTTTAACACGGAAGGTCGACAAGTCAGTATAACAAGTCGATAAACACACACATATAGGCTTATTTGGGTGAATTCCTAAATGTTGCCTTCTCGAACCATCTATTCCTGCTAATCAATTAGGTCTCGAAATAATGTACAGGCCAAGTTCTAAAGTCTATAATACTACTGGCACACTTAACATTTTGGTGGATTTTTGAAAACGGAACATTAGGCTTAAACCTCACCAATTAATAATAAAGGGTAATGTGTATTCGGCAAAGATTAATTCTAGTTTAGTAAGAAAAATATGTCAAAAATTTTAAAATCGGCACTATTTTTCAAAGAAAACTAGAAAATCAAAGGCAAAAATAGGTCAAGTGATAATTCTACTTCACATATCCCCCACTGTGTTTTACAATTGTGCCTATTATACATTAATGGAATTGAATAAATAGGAAGAGTAGAATTAGAACAAGAAACTCCCTTGTGCTGTGCTTCTGAATATAATAAGCTAGCAAAGAAATCTAGAAAATCTCCATCTTGAGCAAGCTCATTTTTCCCTGTGATCACTAAAATAAACTACACTCAAAGAGAAATATACAAGAAATACAAACCTAACTCACTTTCGTAGGAATCACGGTTGCATTTCTGAATATGCAACAGCCTTTCTATGCCACTTGGTTGGCCCAGTTGATGAGTGAAGTCTCGTGAGGGTTTCCAGAGAACATACCTACAAAGTTCATTTAGTTATACAAGGTTTAGCAATTTTTAAAACTTATTTTTGAGGTTTTTTAGAAGAAGGTTACTATTAACTCGGTGTTTATGCCTTTTATACCGTAATCATGTTGATATTAATTTTTTTTTTTACAATGTTTTTTACTTAGCGCAATCGTGAGGGTGTTTATGTCGTAATTAAAGAGGTTACGGCGTAACCATAAATGTTACACCGCAACTGCTACTATATTAGCATTGTTACCACATGATGTGTCTTGCGACTACTAGTTTTAAGTTTATAACATGAATTACCAAATAAGCAAAGAACACACGGGCAAGTATGACCCTTTCATATGTAGCTAGCTTGGTGTGGTAAGCCAAGGTCGTTTACTAGGATTTGGGTGTTTTTGGTTGTGAAGAATCTAAGTAACAAGCAATATGAAATTGGTAAAATGGATGTCACAAGCCAAGATACCATAAAAACAACTAATAACACGGAAAGGATGATCAAGCAAATTCAATAAGTAAAAGACAACACTTGTTTAGAACTAGTATTCATATCAATGGAGTGTTGGAATATCGAGTAGAACTTAAGCAATTGCAAACAAATCAAAAGCATAAAAGTCCAATCAATTGGTCATATCATATATTTAAATATATTTCGATTTAGATTAACGAACCCTTTCGACCTATGATCATTATTATAAACCTATATATTATAAGCCACTTGTTAAAAAGGTGTTTTTACCAATTTGTTACTCTTGATTAAATCTTTATGAGTCCAATTAACTTGTATATTCATGGTTGTCAATCATGAAATACCAAACATATACGCGCGCTAATATTTAGAACAAACCACAACAAGAAATCCTTTTGACCTATTGATCCGATTATAATTTACCAACAAAGTAATTAGACACATGTCAATTTAATCAAACTCATAAGCAAAACCATAAATCAATATTGCAAAATACCAAACACTCCATATCAATGTTTACATCATCCTAAATAAGTAAAAGAAAACTACTCCATAATTATTTCAACAAAACTAAAAGTATCAACAATCATCTCACTTATAAACATTCTAAAAATATAAAAGTAAATTACCCAAGTTGATTACAATAGGTAATGGAAGGATTTAGAGCAACCCTTAAGCCTCCAATGGAAGCTTTATGATTCTTGTGGAGTTCATTGTGTGACAATGCAGAACATACTTTATTATCTGTTGGTTGAGAAGATGTATCCACTTACAAAGCACACACTACATCAGATGTTCAATGATGTGAAGCTCCAAGTTGATTATGAGTGTGAAATGGCATTTGAGCTTCTTAGATTGGTCAAGAAATAGCTTAAGGAAGGCTATGTACCTCAATGAAGTGTTTGGAAGCATCCTCCTGGTGATTGATGAAGCTTTTAATGAAGAAACTTGATGATTTTGAAGATAAATATCAAGTTTAGGGGAGGATTGTTGGGATTAAAAGCCTTCTTGAAGTTACTGCTGTTAAGGTATTAGTTACTGCTGCTAAGCATAAATTAGTGTTGTTAGTAATCTTAATGAAAAATATGCTAAGCAGTTAGTACTGCTAGTGTAAGTTACTACTACTAGTGTATATTACTACTGCTAGTTACTACTGGTACTGCTAGAGTAAAGTTAGTACTGCTAGTGTAACTTAGTACTGCTGGTGAAGATTGAAGAAAACTTTCTAAGTAGTTAATGCTGCTTGTACACAGTTAGTGCTGCTGGTATAAAAGTTACTACTATTGGTGTTGAAAGTTAATGCTGCTGGTATAAAAGTTACAACTGTTGAAAGATTAAAAGTGCTGAAAGGATAAAGACTACTCAGAGAAAAGATAAAGATTGCTTATGGGATATGTATGAGATATTTTTGTAAAAGATACGTATAAGTTATTTGTTTAGAAGATCATGATAACTTAGGAAAATATTGTAATCTCATTGGGACTCTTTGGTGTATAAAAGGAGGTCATAGGGTATATAATTATATGAATCAAAGTATCAAAACGAGTCATAGAATTGTCATAGCTTTAAGGTTTTGTAAGACTAATACTAGGAGAGTATTTGTATTATTTGTAATAATAATATTGGAACTTTTATTGTTGAATTAAATTGTATTCTTGTGTTACTGTTTCATTAAAGAATTCTTCTTATATTAAAGGCTAGATTCTGCATAATCTTTAGTATTATCAAACAAAGATTCTATCATAGTTGTGTTGAATTTATCTTGCATAACTAAACCTTACACAAGCTAAGGATTAAAGATCCATTGAAGTAGGATCAACAAGTGGTATCAGAGCTTATTGAGAAGCTTTGAATAAGAAGAACATGTTTGAATACACAAGATCTCTTTGCTAGAAGATATGGATTCAGAATTTGCACATATGGTGGTTGCATCCAAGGTTCCAATGCTCAAACCTG
>BQNB010020894.1:21494-64921 GCA_026074375.1 Tanacetum coccineum | reverse complement strand
CTATAGATCATATGCTATACGCAGGGACTACTATTGTAATAATGGGATAGATAGCTTTAGTATAGGCTATAAATACCCCCTATGTCTCTCCATGGAGGTGTGGATGTTCATTTTATTTTTCCCATTTTCTTTCAATCTAATATTTTTCTTTTTGTGTTCATCTCACCCTCTCTCTGTTTTCTCTCACTATAAACTAACAATGAAATATCGTATTTTGATCAACCAAGACCCCCCGAATAGGTGAATCACTAGTCCTACATGTGATATGTATTGTATTGTGTGTGTTTGTTTCGTGATATTAGCTTATTCAAGCTTATTCCATTTTATTTTCGTGGGCTTATTTTGTTGGTAAAAAGCCATGGAATATTTTCTTTTTGTGTTTTTGTTGTGTGGTTCCGGTATACAACTATTATCTCTTGCTTTTTGATAAGTTCAATTTGGTCCGTTTTATGTTCCAAAACTTACCAATAAAGTAGATCTGGTCTTTTCATTCTCTGGCTTATTCGGAGCTTATTTCGTCCTTATTTGAGTTTATTTTTTGAGCTTATTTATAAGTGTTTCGTCTGGGCTTATTTTCTACTTATTTCAAGCTTATTTCGTCCTTGTTTGGGCTTAGCAGGTTGCTTATTGCTATGTAAATCTGCTTAGTAGGAGCTTATGAGTCACTTTTAAGCTAAAAGAGTTATGTTCAAGAAAAAAATGGAAAAAACTGAAAAAAGGATAAGTGCAAAACTCAGATTCATTTTTTTAGGAAAAAGTACTTTTCTAGGCGATTTATACCTAGAAGGTAGGCGATTTATACCTAGAAGGTAGGCGATTTATACATGGGGGCGACGTATACGTTTTAGTATGTTGGGCGATTTATACACACGATTTTGCCTAGGCGAATTATACCATCTAGTGGGGGCGAAGTATCACTGGGCGAACTATACCAAACCCGATAGGCGAACTATACCATTTTGGTTGGGCGAATTATACCACTGCCAGCTCAGGCGAACTATACCGAACCAGTGGGCGAAGTATACCTCGAGGAAAACCTAGGCGAACTATACATCAGCTTTAGGCGAATTATACCCAAACCATACCAAACCGAGTCAACTCGGTATTTACCGAGTTGACCCGAGTCAACTCAACGAGTCACACCAAGTCAGTCTAAGACCAAATGGAAAAAGAAAAGAAAGGCTGACACAGACTCGAACCATTTACAATAACTACAACAGACAACAACAACTCCAATAAATCCACATCTATACTATATTCCCTTCATCACAAAATCAATCATCAAATCCAATCAATCTAACCTAAACTCTTCGTCACATATAATCCAACAACTCCATCTTCATCAAACAACCAAACGACTCAATTAAATAACATGATCTCAGTTTAGATGTTTCGTGTTCCACAATTAATGTTCAAGAGCTTTCAATGATCTTTGTTTCGTTGAAAAATCACACGAACAATCAAGTTGACACCTACCCGCAACCCTCTAAAGGATTGTGAAGTATTTATTCTTCCTCTTTGGTACACGGTTATAATATGCAAAACAAAACTAGACGGGTTAAGGTGGATCATTGATTCGATTTGGATGCGAGATATAAGAAGGCGTGTGATATAAGGTGAAGTTGTGATCTTTGTTTCATGTCTTGTGGCTGTGATTGTATGGTTAAATGAAACGAGATGGTGGCTGTGTCTTTTTGGTGGAATGATTTAGGAAATTGATTTGTGTTGTCTGCGTTTTTTTGGAAGAATAAGGAGATGGTGGCGTGTTGTTATTTTAGGGTTAGGGTTGAATGGGAGAAAGATTAGGGATTTGTTATCTTATATCCCTAATTTGTGTGTTGGATCTACTTATAAGAGTATTCAAACAGGCCGAGTTCTAATCCACTTGATGGGCTGGGCTTCAGGCTTAATGGCGCGCAGGGTTTATTCAATGCAATTAGACCTGGTACAAGTTGATGATGGGCTGGGTGATTCTCAAATTAAAAGTGGGTCGAGATCTATGTATGAAATGGTGCTGAATTATGATAATTAGTTCAGTATTATTGGATTGGTCCGGGTATTTAATGGATTTTACCGGGTTTTAAAGCACTATCTTGTCGGGTAATAAATACATGAACGGGTTTTATTACTTGGACGGCCGTTCTTATGGTATATTTTTTTGAGCCGATATCCGTTAACAATCATCAATAAATTCACAAACAACAACACAACAAACACAATACATTACACTAAAAACGATCCTTATCAAAATTCACTTTCATTCATAATGGCTAGTATTGAATTTTAATGACTACGGAGTTTTATACGATGTTACTTATTTGGGATTTAAGTAGTATTTCACGGGGAGTGTACTTATTTCGTCTTCGACGAAGATGACTTGTTCGGGCATATACGGTTTGTGATGAAGACTTGATTTATCTAGTTATACATGATGTAAGGAGTTACATTGTAGTACTCACGGGTTATAGCTATCACTTTAAGGAGTTACAATGTAGTACTCAGTGTCTCACGTAGTTGATGAGTTTTTTTAAGAGGTGTTGTATTTTTTGTATACTTTGGTGCGGGTATATGGTACTTAGAGATTTGCCTCTGCATCGTTCTTTGTCACACAGATAGTACAAGATTAAGTCACAAGTCGGGGATTTTGCTTCATTCTCGGGTTCGTTATATCGGGTGGTCTCCATCAGTGGTCATCAGTATTAGCCGACATAATAGATAAGGGGATTTAGATCGGGTTGATCAAGAGAGATTTGTAAAGAGAGTTTTTTTTTTTCTTCTTTCTTTTCCGACATCTTCTCACAGTGTATTGCTTATGTAATCACGGGTTTATGATGCTAAGTAAGCAATTCTTGTTGGCATAAGATGTACACATGAGTATGATGATTCCTCAGTTAGTCATCATCCTGGAGGGAGAAATGTGTACATCCGGTACTTAGTTGATTTTTTATGTTACCGTTTCGACTACCTAGCGGGATAAATTGCTTACACTCGAGACTTAGTTGACTTTGGTGTATCAAGTCATACCATGTCTTTCCAGGAGGGAGAAAATTGCATTTTCGGGTCTTTATTGATTTTGGTGCTACGGTTTTGACTTCGTATAAAAAGGATTAAAAGTGATCGTACTTCAGGATGGAATGTTTCAGTGAGACGATGGTTGCTGATATCATCCCTCCCAGGTATCCTATGAGAACAGGAGGTCCTTAAGAAGCTTACTGCATTGATTCTTAATCATTTTTAAGGGTGTTGTTTGGGCGGGAGCTGACGAATAAAAGAGACCTAATAGTTGGGAGGGAGTCAAAACTCAACTAGATCTACAAGCTGAAGAAATAAAGCTGAGTATACAAGAAGATCAAGATTATGAAGAATATCTTAAGAAATATTGGATTTCATGATACATTTTACTTTATTTTTGATTGTAGGAAACATTGTAAAACCAATTCACGTGTGACACATCTTGGAGGGAGAATGTTAGCCTATCACTTTTTTAGTTGAAGCTGGCGTCGTACACGTGAATTGGAACTAGCTATGATATGCTATACACAGGGACTACTATTATAATAATTGGATAGATAGCTTTAGTATAGGCTATAAATACCCTCATGTCTCTCCATGGGGGATGTGGATGTTCATTTTATTTTTCTCATTTTCTTTCAATCTAATATTTTCCTTTTTGTGTTCATCTCACCTTCTCTCTACTTTCTCTCACTATAAACTAACAATGAAATATCTTATGTATTTTGATCAACCAAGACCTCCGAATAGGTGAATCACTAGTCTTACAGAAATATTCTTTTTTTATCGGGTACGGGTTCGGTTATGGGTTCTGATAATACCCGCTCTGTTTACCCGTATCCATATCCATACTCGTTTACCCGAATCCGTACCCACTTTTATTGCCATTTTTATATAAGGCCTAAATTTGTGGGCTCATAGCCTTGTAAAAAATATTTGACTACTTGTATTCTAAAAGTTATTTTTACCAACCGTATCTTGGTAATTACAAACACATAGTCACGCTTGACTCTTCAATTCTCATATCAGTTCTTTAGTCTACAGAGTTTATGTTTACAGGTTCTTCTTCTATCTTTTTAATACTTTAATGTATTTATTGTTTGTTTATTTAATCATTTAATCGGTCATTGAACTTGTATAAATATTTATTTAACTTGAAATCATTACAATAGTAATGAGAGTGTTACGATGTATTGATCATTTGATCCTTTTCACCTATGATGGATAAGGTTGATTATTTTTCAGCAGTTTTTCTTAACTTTATACCCGTAATTATGTCCAACGAAGATTCAATGCGGATAACCGATACCCGCGGGGGAAACCCGAAAAACCGATGGATAATACTAACCGGGTATCCATCGGGTATTGGGGTGGATACAGGTTTGGATATTATAAACGGGTGCGGGTATGGGTTCACTAAAACCAGACCCAAACCCGACCCGTTGTTATCCCTAGTCGCCGCCGGAGAGATAAAGCTGATGTGGCAGAGAAAAATGAAAGTCGCTGGTGATCACTAGGTAGCCTAAAAATTGTTAATTTTGAGACGGATCTCTTATTAAAATTATACTCGAATCATCTACTAAAATGGTATATAAATATACTCATCTTCTTTTGTAGTTTACTTGTCTGACTACTTGTCACAAGATACGATCTGATATGATATTTTTTCCATCTGAATGATTTGAAATTATACCCATATTACCAAAAGTTACAAAGGAGATTGAGGAGTGGCAATCAGACGGTCATGCATGCAATGCAACAAGCCAACAACCCAAAAGAAACAAAAGGTGCTTTTAAATTTAAATCTGGACCCAAAATTCTTGAAACTTTCAAAATCAAATTCCATAAAAGATAACACAAGATGCAAAGAAAAGCTAAAGATAGAAAAAGAGAAGACAACTACATAGCTAGAGTGTTATCAACTTTATTTATTGTCCATTTGTCCAAACAGGTAAAATCATTGTTGCTTATTCTTTCATATGATTTTGATTGCTAGTAGTCTAATACTCTTAGCATATAGTATGCATTGAGGGGAAAGATTCTAGACTGCTGGTAACTCTTGCTAGTATAGTCATTGTTCTAAGTGGAGGACGGACCAACTTGGGGACCGGATGTGGCACAGACGACACTCGATTTTAGGTTATAGACATAGTGTTGTTGGGTTAATATTTGAGAGGCAACGAACGAAAAAAACGTTTTTTTTGTGTTCTCAAGTATTTTTTAAGAGAAGAAAATGAAGCGGAGAGGAAGATGAGAATAATTTTTCGTAAAAAATCTTCCTCTCATTTTTGGAAAGGAAAAAAAGGAAACTATAAATTATGTTGTGTAGACTTTTTAAAAAATTTAACACCGACAACTGTCATATTTATAATTTCTTTCTTTTTCCTTTTTCTTTCATTTAATCTCAAGAACAAATGAACAAAGACTTCATTTACTTTTCCATTTTTTTTCATTTATTTTTCTTTTAAAACATGAGAACAAAGTGAAAGTATAAATTATTACAGTACTAAAATATGTATTTTCATGATACGTACAACCTCGGATTTTACTTACTAAATTCCGTATGGTGAAACTTTAATATTTATAATAAAAAAAATATTGTGCAACACCCTCTCAAAATCATAAGACCGTCTTTAAGTGGATGGTGATCCACCATCACCGGGCATCACAACGCATAGTGACTGTTACATCGGGTCACCAACGGTGCGTGGTCGTTTATTTTTGGCGAGGGTTTAGTGGTCACCACCACCACCTAACCGAGTGCAATAGTGCACCCATTTTCTTCCAAAAAAACGCACCTAATGCATATACATTTTTCGTTCTAAAATAAGTATCCAGTTTGAATTTTCTGAGTTAAACTGGTTTAACTTTGATCTTAATTATTTTTTTTATGTTATATGATACTTGATGAAAATTATACTAATGAAAATACACTTAAAACTCAATTCATTCAAATATATTGCATCAAGTATTATATTTTATTTTATTTAAGGTGAAAGTTGAACCACTTTGACTCTGAAAAGTCAAACTAAACATTTAAATTTTGGAACGGGGGTAGTGTGTTGTAAGAAAAACTTTTTTATTTTTTATACTTTATTTTACCAATTTATTTAGAGTAAATTGCAAATTTCGTCCTTGTGGTTTGCTTAGATTGTATGTTTCGTCTCTAGTATATTAAAAGTGCAGACTGCCTTCGTGTGAGGAATAGTTAGACTCTTTTTGGTCCCGCTTTAATTTGAAATGACTATATTGCCCTCATCTTCAACCTTTTTTTATTTTACTTCAATTTTTATTTTCTTTATAATTAAAAAGCATCATATTCATCAACAGGTTTTATCCCGATTATCACAAACTACACACACAACAAAAAATCGTCTTTTTAACATAACCAACAACAAGAAATTCAATCATTGTCAAACTCTTAATTGCAAAATCAACAACGAAAAAAATTTCATCATTCTCAATCCTTAATTAAAAATATCAACCAAAACAAATTCATTTATTTCAAACCCCAAATAACAAAATCAGCAACACCAAATTCACCTTTAATAAGAAACAACAACAATCATTAGGAACAACAACCCTACCACCCTCGCCACTATCGTCATTAAACCACAACCACCACCACCACCCCGCTTCCAACATCATCAATACACGTATCTCACAAAAACCACGCCGGAAAACCTTTGACTAGGCTAGTTGTCGCCACAAAAATGATTGGGTTTTTAGTGTCAAAGGTGTTCACGATTGTTTGATTCCACCACAATCAGGTTTAAACTTTAATGTGATTATATATTTTAGTAAGAGTGTGAGGTCTGATGGATTTTGGTTTGAATATGGTGTGTATTTTAGTAAATTGCAAAAATGGTCCTTGTGGTTTGGCCAAATTGCAGATTTGGTCCGTCGAATTTTGAAATTGCAAAAACAGTCCGTATTTTGAAGGTTTGGTTTCACTTTTGGTCCTTGGTCGACCTAAAATGACTAAAATATCCCTCTTAACGGACGGATTTTTGTAAAAGAACATAAGGGTATTTTAGTCATTTTAGGTCGACCAAAGACCAAAAGTGAAACCAAACCTTCAAAATACGAATTGTTTTTGCAATTTCGAAATTTGACGGACCAAATCTGCAATTTGACCAAACCATAAGGACCATTTTTGCAATTTACTCTAAATATAGGTATGAGTGCTTTTGTATGAAAATTATATAACTGTTAAAGGGTAGGATTGCTATTTTACACGACTCCTCATGACACTTTAATAATCATATCTATAATACTAAAAGATTCAATCCTCTAATTTCATGTGAAGGTCTCCATAATGTGGATTCTTAATGACTTTAATTTTTATTTGCCTACTAACGAGTTCTATGGAGTTCCATGCATTGATATATTATAAATCTCATTTATTTAATTGTGTCTCTTCACTAACTTTTACATAATAATTGCTAAAAATTATTCATATCCATTTAAGTTACATGATACATTCATGAAAAAGTATAAATACTAAGTGCAACACACACAAAAAAACCACCAACAACTCTCTCTTTCTGGCGACCTTCAACATCATCTTCTTTGCATCCAACCGGGTTCATTTAGTCTCTCTCTCTACTATGTTTAGTTTTTGTTAAATTTTTATTTCGACTTATCAGTTTTTGTTTATATGCGTGTTGATTGTTGAGGTGTTTTGGAGCATGTTGCGACAACAGGTGAGTTTACGATCTTAAATTGATATGATTTTTGTATGTGATGTAAGGTGAACATTGGAGAAAAGAAAATTTATGAAGACTTAAGATGATGATTTTTATAAAGATTAAAAGATGGATGAAGACAGATTTATTGATATTTCTTGAAAAATTAAAGAAACTTTTTTCTCAAAAGATCTACTGTTTTTACTACATAATTTTTTCATGTGTTTGTCTACTTCTTTCTTTTTATCATTGTTTATTTGATGTTGGTTATATTTTCTTTAGTGTTCTTTGTTTTTGGATGGTTAATAGTGTTTGATTTGTAGTTTATGTGACGTTTATAGTGGTTGATGACGGTGAAACTTGAAGATATGCGATAGCAAAACTACATGGTAACAAAGTTAGAGGATTCAAATTTTTAACAAAATTTTATCTTTCGGTTTAGTTAAAAAAATTAGTAATGCAAGTGTTATGTGTTATGTTTGAACACACATTCTATATTTTTCCTTATGTATGTAATTTTATGTTTCTATTAAATTTATGTAATAAAAGTATGTGAAGAAATAGAAAGCATGCGAAGTGCCCTTTTGTTTAAACAGAAATGAGACTACCTCAAGCATCAAGAACAATTATACTCACTCGAGTTTTTAAATTATCTAAGTTCTCACGCCATGTCACCTTATGCCCTAATACTAAAAAATGACCTACATTTGATGCTCATACGAATCCGTTATAAGAAAATATATCATTCAAGAAAAATTTATCACCGGATCGGTTATAGGAGATATAACTCCATACCAAGTAGTTGTGTAGTTTGATCCACATTTGAGATAATTCTTAGAAAAAATGTGCGTAAGATTGATAATTTAATAACAAATGAAAAAGTTAAGTTTTAGACATAAGAGAAAGTTTATTTTTTATCAAAAAAACAAAGCCGAACATTTCCACAACTAACCAATACTTGACATAACTTTCTGCTGATTCAAATTGTCATTACTTACTAAAAACATGCTTAGTTTGATCTTTTATGTACGTATAAGTAGACATGCGAGCACTTTGTTGGTTGCAACAAAATTACCACTTAGATTTGTTTGATATCAATTATAGTTTATGAATGATAAAAATTTT
This sequence comes from Tanacetum coccineum, assembly GCA_026074375.1. Classification (NCBI taxonomy): domain Eukaryota; kingdom Viridiplantae; phylum Streptophyta; class Magnoliopsida; order Asterales; family Asteraceae; genus Tanacetum; species Tanacetum coccineum. The sequence continues at coordinate 56,096 of BQNB010020894.1, read as the reverse complement.
ACGATTTAAAAAATGTTGTTATTACAAAGAAACTAAAACGTGAACCGATTTTCATTTTTCGGTTAGCTATTTGTTATGAAACGGATTCATGTTTATAAAACTTGTTTTGAAAGAGCTGTATGCGTTTAAGCTTCCTTTAACTCAACTTAAAATTTAAATTATTTTATACCTACATACCTAAATATTGCGCGTCATGTTTCAATTACATGCACCAGCATACTTACACCTCTCTAACTCACAGAATTCGTACGCAATCAACAATTAGATACAACCCGTATGCAATGCACGAGTGTGCATGCCTCGTATATTATAGGATTCAGTCCCATCATTTAATGGAGAGTCTTAATGATGGGATCAAATTAATGCATCAACTCAACTTAACCACCCACCTGAAGATGAAGAGTTCCTAGAGTTACAATACTAATGGAGTTATACAATTAAAACCAAAAGAATACAAACAATTCCGGGGTTATAAGATGACATCTATAAATTAGATATGCACTCCTTGAGTTTCCTCTATAACTGAAAGCAAAGACAACATATGGTATAGTAATTTGTAAGAGAGTGAACGTGTTCTTATAAAGATGTTTAGATTCTTCATATATGAATACATAGATAGATTATATTCCAGGTTAAGTGAGATCATTTTTTCTTTCATCTTTAAAAAGTTCTATTGCAAAGAATTATTTTTTTGGTATAGAGAAACATGGTTGATTCTTATATTGACTTTAAATTTCTTTTGAATTTCGACCGATTATGAAATCCATATTTTGATTTTATTAAAATCCAAGATATGGGTTTTTAATTTTGTGATTTTATTTGATGAATTAAGGTGTTTGTATTTATGCATACCAAAATCCTAAGAACATAAAACAATATGGTGCGCAATTGACTATATACTTTGAGTAAGGTGATTGATAAGTATGTAGGTGACATTGAGATGATTGAGAGTAAGCATAAGTTGAGGGTGGATCAAGAGGAGTTGGAGACGGTTATTCCGAAAATTGGTGGGGTTGTGAGGGTTGTAAATGGTGCGTATCAGCGGACACATGATATTAGATGAAGTATTTGCATTCACAGAAACATAAATTAAGGGTGTAGTAGATACTCTAGAAAGTAATCTTGCACGAAAAGTGAAACATTATTTCGAAATCCTTTTCACCGAGGGATATTGTGACAAAAGAGATCAACCTTAGTGATATTGGGTACCAAAGTACGCAAGGAGTAACCCTCTAAATAGTGTCTTGAGAGCATCCTCTGAAATTTTCCACAACTAGGATTTCTATGTACTCTGCTATTTTATCACTGTGGTGAGTACATGAAATTTTTATACTTCGTAATACTCTTTTCTGCTTGGATTATGTTTAAGGTTTTATTACTTTGTATGATTTATTTGTCTAAAGCACCACTGGTTTGATCAAATCGAGAACGGGTGACTGAAGCTGAAATAATGGTTTAAAAACTCTTAACTTTCAGCTAAACGCAACATCCATATGTACATCTTACATCCATGCTTGACAAATTGGACCTTGCACGGTCACTTTTGGTAAACCTAATGTTAAGCTTGGTTAGTGAAGGGTAAACCATCATACTTCTTTCCTTTAACAAGATGTACGAAGTTTGAAATATAGAACAGAAGAACTGTTTACGTCTATTTTTTGTATAAACACTATTCCAAGTGCATTTGTTAAGTAATGATAAAAGAAAGATTGAATGAGTTATGTGTATTCAGTGGTGAAAGATTATATAAGTGCATAATTATGTGCATCATTATGTGTTAGCACTTTTAGATATTCGTTGTGAAACAACGGTATGTGAATCACTATTAGAAGCGAATACAATTTTGGTTGTTAAGTTATATCGATTGCATAGAAATAGAGAGCATGTTTGAACTGATGTGAGATTGTTTTCTAAAAAAGGTCTAACTTAGTCTATCATTAACCGATGACCACCTTCCATTACCTGCTCATAATCACCTTCAAATTGGGTGCAGAGCACAACGATCAGGATGTATTGAAGTATGGTATTTGGATGCGGAAAATTTCAGAGGACAAGGTGTCTCCTAGAAATGGTTTGTGAAAAGTTCAGAAGACAAGGTATCATAATTGCTACTCTTTTCTGGATGATTTATAGTATTAGTTAATAATCTGAGAAAACCACAAACCAAGACATTTCATAATTAGATAGAAACTGATATTTGGTTTTTAGTGTTTTGTATATGCATTATGTTTGATGTCACAGTGAAGATATTATATTTATAAACATGTTCCAAAAAATAAATGAACATATGTCAAATCTTGATATGTAATAATAGTTTAAACTGTACTACAATATCTAGCTACAAAATTAATCAAGGTTCAATGACTGCCAAAACAATTATGATACCCGTAAGTATTTATTGGATTTCTCATGCAATGAGATTATGTTATGTGTTTCAACTTATGATACAAGTCATACAAAATATGAGCGGTTCTTGAGTTATGATGCGGGCGGTTGCAAACACCAGGTTTTACAACTCCCTAGGCAGTGTACCTAACCGTTGTAGTGTGGTATATGTAAGACTCGGGGGTTGTTATCGTTCTCTAGGGGAATAGGTTGGGAATGTTCGAACTAAACGTAACTAAGGTCTAAGGGTTGAAAGAAGATTATTTTTGTATTTTTATATTTTATGAAAGCAAGTAAAATCTTGGTTTTGAAAGGGGTTTTGGTTTTTAGCTAATTAAACTAAATAACTAAAATTAAATCTAAACTAATTCGGTGGAAACTCGTATAGGTTAAACAAACGTGTTTCTTAATCAAGCATTACTCCTTAGTTTCATCCTCCTAAAGGGGGTGGGGGGCTCTGTGGTGGGGCGTGTTGGGTGGGGGGGTGGGCGGGACAGGGGGAGGGGGGGGGGGGGGGGGGGGGTCTTGTGATGTAGTGTGTAAGTATTTTCTAATTCATGAACGAATTACACGAACCCGTCGTCTATGTAATATTCCTTTAAGGCAACGCACAAGTAAGGTAGTATGAAGACTATCACAAGGCCCCTAAGAGTACATTACATGCATTAAAACACTTAAAAGGTGATCAACCATATAAGGGTAAGGTAGTATGAAGACTGTTATCGATGGTATCCTTTCTACACAATCACATTTCCCTAGACGTCTTCACAAGCAATTAAAAAGCCAGTTTTCTAGAGCCAAACGCGCACACTTACCAACAAGAAGCAATATTAAAAGGATTCACAAACTAACTTTCATGCAATCACAAGCAAACACTATAAGATCTAGTCTAGCATGTTAAAAGAAAGCAAAGAAAAACAATTAATCAGACAACACATAGACATATTAAAATATTAAAGGATAAAGAACTTCACTTGATTAAAACATGAAGTTAAAGGCTGATACAAGAGGGATTTTAAACCCTAAAATCGACCTAAAACATGATAAAACTCGTACCCTAAGTATGACTACCGTATCCCACAAGTTCTATACTTTAAAACCCTAAAACTGAGTTTGTATATACAATAAATCGCCACGACAGCGTCGCTTTATAATCCTGAGGCCGTCGCCCCACCGATCTTCTAGGGCTTTGATAATGTCGGTTTAGATACGTATCAAACAAATAACCCTTGGTAATATATATATATATATATATATATATATATAATATACATATACATAAGCAAAGTATCATACAAATTATTTTTAGGAAAGAATAAAAAGTAATCAACACGGGTATCGTTCTCCTCGGTGAGAGGTGAATGGAAATTCTATGTTCATGTTGTAAATCGAGCTTGATTGTCATATAAGTTTTGGTTTTGAATTCTAAATCTAATAACGCAAAGGGAAATCACATAAATGTACGCTTAAACTAGAAATTAAAGCAATTTAAAAATTTAGCGACATTTAAATCAAATTAAAAGTAATTAAAAACTAATTTTAACTATCTAATTAAAGAAAAATGACAAATTAACCCTCTAAAAATTTAAAATGCAAATTTCTTAACTAAATGCATTAAACTACTTTTTTAGAAAACAGAAAATATTTTTTAAGATTTTTAAACTATTTAAAACTATTTTTAAAACTAAATAATACTAAAAATGAAATTAAAATTATAAAACTTTATCCTAAAATTTTAAGAAAATTTATAAAAATTCTATAAGCTAAAAAGGTGGTTTACAAAGAAAAAAAATACTCAATAAGCTATAACAGATAAGCCACGAAAAACCAAATAAGCAGAATAAGCTATAACTAAACTTAGTATAAGATTTAAATGAAACAAAAAGTTTATGAAAAAGACCCAAGGGCGCATTGGTAAGTCGTGTGTGTTGTGAGGGGGAGGTCACAGGTTCGAGTCCTGTGACCTTCCTTTTTGCAAAACATTTTTATTTTTTATTTTCTTTTTGAAAAAAAACTATAGATTAAGCAAACTTAAGAAACTTAAAAAAAAACTTTTTGACAAAACTGGAAAAATAAGCTAGAAAAAAGCTATAAAAGGATGACAGTTGCTTAATAAAGACTTAAGAGTACTTAGCTTAAACTGTTTTGCTTTTTAAGACTAAATAAGCTAAAGGTAAAACGAAATAAGCTAAAACAGATACTAACCTAAACTTAATAAGCTATAAAAACTAGAAATAAGCAAAAACAATAAGTTAAAAAGCATTTAAAAGCCAATAAGACAGATCACTTATAAAGGACTCAAATGGAACTTTTGACAAACTTGAAGCTAAAATTAAGGACACATAAGCACTTAAAATAAGCTGCAAACTGAAAACAGATAAAGTCCTATAAGCTAATAACACAAATAAGCAAGAATTGAGCAAATAAGCTAAGAAAATAAGCTAGAAATGAAAAATGAAAGTGACAGATTACTCTTCTTGTTTTTGGATTTTTGAGTTAAAGTGACAATATTGCAGCTTAAAAATAAGACTTCATAAGCAAATTAAAAGGCTAAAAGCGTAAAACAGATCTAAAACTTGACTCAATAAGCAAATTCAAACTGGAATTAAGCTAAAATAATAAGTAAGAAAGCTAAAAACTCAAACTAAAATAGTTAGCATACATAACCTGTTTTTGACTTTTCATGCTAAATGACTTTTGCAACTAAATTTTAAGACTCAAAAAAATACTTTTGACAAATTAAAAACTTAAAACAGACTTAATTTAGACTACAATAAGCTAAAAATGATCAAATTGAAACTAAGTTAAGCTATAACTTACCTCTAATGATCTGCAATAATAGACTCTTAAGATCAACCAACACATTAACTAGACTTTGACTGACTTTAATCTAAAATGCTTTAAAAGGCTATTTCAAGAACAAGAGACTCAAACAGATGCACAATGATGCAATTGAAACCCATTCTTAGCTCTAAACCCACACCTTAAGAAGACTTTCACAAATTAGCAATTTGAAACAACTTAAAAAAAACTAGCAGACATGACTTCTTGATGAAATAAACCTCCACGCTTAACAAAACTTAATAGAACTAGATTGTAGACTTAATTAGACCTTATGAATACTAATAAGACGACTAAAAACATATTATACTTAATTTTTCCTAGTTAATGCAGCTTAACCCAAACACCCCTTTAAATCTAGAAAAGCTAATTTTAAGCTAAGTGAGACCTAAATAAGCATTGAATAGTGAAAACAGATGAAGAACTAAGCTAAATAGAGACAAATAAGCACAATCTACTAATTGATAAGCTCTAGAAATAAGCAAATTCTAATAGCAGTATTACCTGCTTATTCAAACAGTTTTAACTGAAATTTTATTAAAAACTCAATTTCAAATTCTTCTAAGCTATGATTTAAACACATTAAGCTATAATAAGACAGATTAAACTCACATAAACAATGAATAAGCTAAAATAAGCAGATTGATAAGCTAAACAGTACTTAAGCTTAAGAAAAGAGTAAAAGTAAATGTACCTTGTCCTTTGCTTAAACAAGGACTTATTTGCTCTTAAGAGCTCATCTACAAGCTCCAACTCGTTAAAAACAAGCTGGTAAAACCCATAAGCCCATCCATTTCTGGCTTATCATCCAAAATAGCTAAAACTGACTTTTTGAGAGATTTGAGGTGAAAAGCTTATTCAGTTAAGCTTTAAAAAGCTTAATTGAATTAGAGCTAGCTTAAAGAGTTAAGGAGAGCTTATTGAGCTTATTTGATTACTTCTAAACATATTTAAGCCAAATTTGCATAAACTAAAACTTGAATTTAACACGAATTTAAATGAAACTGAAATTTATTAATACTAAAAGAGATTATAAGCTCCTTAAAACAAAATTACATTAAAGAAAATTACAATAAGCTGGTAAATAAGCTACACTACACTATTCCTACTCCTATCTAGAAAAATACATTGTGTGATTTCATCCTCTATTTATAGCTGAAGAAGAAGCTTCTAGGTGTGAGGAGGAGCGTCCTTAGCCTTAAATCTCAGCCCTTGATCATCTAATCCATCTCTTTGATCCCTTAGATTGCTTCCATAAATTTGTAACTGTTGATAAAATATAATGCCTAAAAACATTATTAATATCTTTCACATCTTTACGTTTTAATCATCACAAAATATAAAAACATTCAACGTAAAATTAAATGTAAAAAAGTAACTGGGAGTAAATTCTCATTTCAACATTTACATCACTTAAAGGTATGCATAAATAAATGCTTAATGCATTTTATGATCAAAGGAAATCTTTATTCAACCTCAAACTTTTATAAAATGTTGTAAACATTGTTATAAACATCACAAAATATTTTCTACATTTAAAAGAAATGTTTTATTCAAAAATTAAGGCTTATGTTTTCATCATTCAAATGATAATGGGCTGACCCGACCCATTAAATGGGTTACGGGTTGGCCCATTAAAAATGAATATGACTCCGGCTTTGTTTTTCTCACGCTCTTCCAATCTCATGCACGTTTTTGTTCGTTTTGGCTTCGTTTTTGTCCATATTTGATATATTTGTTACCTGCAAGACATAATTCATAAAACATACATATACAATGCATTTTTTTATGTATTTTTTGTTATTTAAGCTCATTTTATTAAGAAAAGTTGATATGTGATTAAACACATATAAAAAATCCCCCATACTAAGCTATTGCCGTGTCCTCACGCAATGTCATAAACACACATAGAAAACTGAAAATTTCAACCCCCTTTGACTAATTACTTCAAAAAGTAGCTAAGTGTTCATCTAAAGGAATTATGAAATCACTAGTTTTGAAAAGCCTCCCGTTTTACCATTTTTATATATATGCATATATTAATTTTTTACAAGTGACAACATGATCGACTTTCATTATAACTTTTAGGATCATGGAAATAGAAACACTTTGAATAGTGTCAAAAGGATAAATTCATCGTCCTTGATTTTTCACCTGCCCAAACCAAGCTTAAAAACGAAATCATTGTTAAATACAAGTTAAGATGCTAACACTACTCATAAATGCTAATTGTGTACGCATAGCTACTTTTCGCTCCCTTATTCCTAAATCCTCTAAAGGTCTTATTCTTATTATTGGTGACAAATAAATTAAGTCCTTATTCATATAAAGTAAACCCAGTTTAGACCATAATTAGTTTGAAATCCTTTCCTAAAGATCCGATATGGTGAGAATAAGGTCCACATTAAGGTTCTAATTTCGCATGATTTAGGGGTTATCCTTTTTATTTCATCCGAAACAACTCAACTACGAGTCCAGAGACGGAGGCTTTATTTAGATAACCCCGGAGTCGAAATTTGGCTTTATTATTATTATTATTTTTATTATAGCAACATTATTAAACCTCACAGTCCTTTAAACAACTGCCACATCGGTATGCGATTCGACCATGGTCCAGGAGTCTTATTTCGACCAGGAGATCCTCGACCTTTTAAAAGGCTGCAACATCGGGAGCGAACCGACCAAATGCAGCAAACTTTTATCAGTCTTGGATTTATATTTCTTACTATGGGCCTTCTTTTGAAGACTGTCACATCGGCAGCGAACCGACCAGAGACAGTAAACTTTTATCAGCCCACAGTTTTTTTATGATTATTATTACCTCCACCCTTTAAATGACTGTGACATCGGTATGCGAGCCGACCATGATCCAGAAGTCTTATTTCGGCTTCAGTTTATTTTATTATTATTATTATTATAGCCAAATTTCAAGTCCTGTGGTCTTTTAACTACCTAGACAACGGTAGCGAGCCGTCAAGAATCGGTAGCCTATTTCCCCATAACACTGACAAAACCCTGATGTGTACCTTACTTTCACCAGAAGGAATCTCTATGAAAGGATCTAAACTAAGAATCGCAAAAACCAAAGCAACTTTATTTATTTAATAATATAACGTTTATTAAGCTGGTAGGAGCAAAAAGCCACAATTAACCTCTATGAGCTCTAAAGAGATCCAACTTCTCCATGTTTATCATCTAACTTATATAAAACTTTATCATTTTTCGTTCTTCGCAAATTTAAAATCTTTAATAAAAAGATCCGCGAATGCTTAGTCTAATAAAAACAACCTTTGCATATTTAAAGTCCATTATGGAAACTTGCAAACTCTTGGCTAGAATTCACGTTTTAAAGCTTCTTGTATAAAAGACTAGCAAAAGATTAAATTTATATAGGTTAAGGGGCAAGCTAGAGCGCAACATGCTCGATCAAGTCAAAATTTATTCTCAAAAGACAAAACTTCGTGAATTTTTTTTTAATTCTGGCCTAAAATCACCTATTTTTGCTATTTTTAGAGGTAAAACGGGGTTACGTGAAGACAAAGAAAATGCATGTAAGATCAAATGGATAAATACCTCCCATACTAAAACTAAGCATTGTCCTCAATGTAAGACTGCCACCCCATACTAAAATCAATGCATATTCCTAATATAACGGGGTTTCTTACGTAAATCTAAAGCCGTTTATTAATTATGTTAATAGATAAACGTTAGTCAATAAGATCTAGGATATCAGATTCCCATATATAAGCATGCTAAGGATTGAAGATCGAGTGAACGATGGACAAAACCACGAGCACGAGAGTCTTCATAATCCGGGCAATCCTGGACATAAAACACAAACCACAAAACATGAGAAAGGAAGAGGCGAGCCTCCTCACGTCACACTTATTTATAACTATTATACTAATATACTACTACTAGGGATAAGCATGGGTTGCCACCCATGAAGCGCTTGTTTTTGTGCGAGTCTCTAGCTTGACTCTCCCCATATCATCGTGATATTAGGGACGAAACATGTGGAAGAGCAAACTTCCATTGTACTTTCATTCAAGATGTTTAGATAAACATTGAAGCGCATGAAAGTTCCACTCCGATGAGATGCCACCGGTTCTAGAGAAGAAAAATAAAAAGCAGAGATGTCAGGGTCAAAAATAGTATCCTCACTCTCGGAGGAGAGATGTAGAGAAGAATCCATAGAATAAGTAAGATGAGGAAGGAAGATTCGGATAACATATGTGAGGGAAAGATAATGGCGATCCTCAAAGGGTAATCTCACATATGTTGGAGAAATTTTTTTTTCCAAAATCCCGGGGTCAAAAACTTTGACCATACTCTTTAAATTATCAGGTTCATTATTTAAGCTTTTTGGGTCATGACCTAAAAACACCTTAGGAGGGAGATTAGGGATAGTGTCATTTATAAGCAAACTCTCAAGATAGATTATATCTCCCTCCGAATCATGATAACCGTCTTTTATATCCGTAGGAACATCAATATCTAGAAAAGCATCGATCTCATTAATATCGCCTCCTGTGTCAAAACACTCATCCTCATTAGCATCGAAAAGAGGTGTGACAAGCAAAGTCGGATCATCCATATTAGAAACATAAGAGTCCTTACTCTCGATGTTCTCTAACACCTCATCAAACAGAGGATTTACGTTACTAGAGATATATTCGTCATCGAATTCGAAAAGAGGGTTCGAGTAAATTTTAACCTTATCCTCCGGAACGTCCTCATCGGATAGTGACTCGTTATCACTAGAGGTAAAATCTTCATTTGAATCGAAGAAAGGGTTAGAGAAAGTCACGGATTTTCCCTCAAGAATGTTAATAGGATTGAAATCATCACACGAAGGTAAATCACACTCACTATCACTCTCGGATGTATCCTCGGATGCACTTGGGATTGGAACAAGGTCCTCAAAACTAGACTTTATGAATTCATCTGATTCGTTTTTAGGAATAGTGCTAAGTTCCTCATTCCCTATGATGAGAGAGTCCTCGGGCTCCATAGTTGGCAAGACGGGAGGGGAAGTGGTGATTACAACAGATGGAGGAAGTTGAGAAATAATTTCACTTAAAGGCATAGTTCTCTCCTTATCGTCATCATCGTCATCATAGCAAGTAAAATTGAAACATCATGAAGGTTCGGGAGTATGAGTACTAAGATTAGCTACCTGCTCTCGTTGCCGAAGCTCTTTCTCCTTAGTGATTTTATTAATTTCAATACTCATTTTATTGAATTTAGCCTTAAGCTCATCAATCTTAATTTCACATTCCCTTCTATAATGAATATCTATTCTCTCATTACGATAATCTTTAATATGAATTTGATTACTTATACTTTGCATTTCCTCTAAATACTGCTGCTTCTGAAGCTCCATATCTTGTATACTCATTTCTTGAGGAGGTGATTGATCGATGGGATACTGCGAGGGTCGGTCAAATCCAGAATAGTTAGAATTAGGCTCAAAGTAGTTTTGATTCATCGGTTGACACTGAAAACTTTCATGAGGACCCCCACAGTTTTCACAACAAAGATATTGTTGTGGAAAACTCGGTGAATTTTGTGGATAATAATTATCACTAAAGTTTTGATTGTAGCACGGTTCCTGCTCATAGACAAGCGGCACCCGTGGTGGACAATCATAACCATAATGAGCGTCGTTCCCACATAATTCACACGAGTATGATTCGTACTGGGGTTGTGGAGGGTGAGTGAAAACGTTTGGAGGATCATTGAAAGAGTTCGGATTAGGAGCATCAATGGATGAATTTCCATCTCTTGAAGCGCAAAACAAACAAAATCCTCCTTTAAGATTATATCCACACCACTTGCAAGTACACTGTTGACAACGTACACCATCTTCTAACGGATCTCCACACCCAAAACAATGAAATTGGTCGAACGAAGATGTTTGGGGCTGTGAAGGTGGGTAGGAAAAATCAGGTGTTTCATCATTTGAAATGGGATCGGGGTTACGGACAAACTCGTCTCCGAAACTCACATTGGTACATTGCCGACAATTTCCACCGTTAAACGGACCTCCACACCACGAGCACCTCGAAAACCAAGACATGTTGAAGAATTATCAGATAAGAGGGTAGAGAGAATAAGAATTAAACGAATAAGAGGATAAAGAAGAATATTTATAGATTTTTAAAATAATACATAAGGAAAAGAAATTAAAGAAAAAAATATTTTTGGTAACCGATAGTCAAAGGTGCACGGTAGCTCTCTAGAAAACGCACAAAGAAGCGGAGGAGCGGGTAAGCATGAAGCGTTTTAAAAACCTTCTCCTTTCGGGTCGAAGTTCGTAGGATCGACCCTCCTTATACCTCTCTTATAGTTTGTTAATCTAAAGGTGAGCCGATTTAACAATTGACAACACGGTTATTTTCAATATTAAAATAAAAGAAAATAAAAATAGAAGTATAAAATATTTTTGTATTTTTATATAAAATAAAACGAAAACTTTCACGGGGAAAGGATCTTCAAGGCTCGAACACGAACAATCCCGTAAAAATCGCTACACCTCTCCCCGGCAGCGGCGCCATTTTGATATTCGTAGAAATACGTATCAAACAAATAACCCTCAATAATATATATATATATATATATATATATATATATATATATATAATAAAATACATATACATAAGCAAAGTATCATACAAATTATTCTTAGGAAAGAATAATAAGTAATCAACACGGGAATCGTTCTCCTCGGTGAGAGGTGAATAGAAATTCACATTCATATTGTAACTCGAGCTTGATTGTCATTGAAGTTTTGGTTTTGATTTCTAAATCTAAAAACACAAAGGGAAAGCATATAAAGGTACGCTAAACTAGAAAATAAAAGCAATTTAAAAACCTAACAACATTTAAACACTTAACGATTAATTAACGACTACCAGACTAACGGAAAAATTATCAAAATAAACTCTAAAAACTTAAAATTGCAAATTTCTAAACTAAAATGCATTAATCTATTTTTTAAAAACACATAAAATATTTTTTTGAATTTTTAAACTATTTAAAACTATTTTTTAAACTAAATAATACTAAAAATTAAATTAAAAATACTAAACGTAATCCTAAAAATTTAAGAAAATTTATAAAATTTCTTTAAGCTAAAAAGGAGGTTTTTAAAGAAAAATAACTCAAAAAGCTTAAACAGAAAAGCTGTGAAAAATCAAATAAGCTAAATAAGCTAATATCTTAAACAAGTATAATATTTAAAAGGTGCAAAGCTATAAATGAAAAAGATCCAAGGGCAGTGGAAAGACGTGTGTGTTGTGTGAGGGAAGTCACAGGTTCGAGTCTTGTGACAGTCCCTTTTTGAAAAACATTTTTATTTTTCATTTTCTTTTTGAAAAAGCTATAAAATAAGCAAAACTAAACAACTTTAAAAAGGAAACTTTTTGAGAAAACTAATTAATAAGCAAGAAAAAGCTACTTAAAAGAGACAGTTTGCATATTAAGACCAAATGACAGTTTCGTTAAAACTGTTAGACTTTTTAAGCTATCAATAAGACCAATAAGCTAATTTGCAATCTAAAAAGCTAAAACAACATTAGTCTAAGACCCAGTAAGCACTAATGACCAGAGAACAAGCAAAATAAATAAGCTGAAAACACTAAAAGGCATTAAAGATAGATGACTTAAAAAGGAAAATAAAAGGACATTTTACTAACTTTAAGCTAAGATTAAGCACTAATAAGCAACATGTATTAAGCTGAAAACATAAAACATATATAGTCCTATGCTCTATTAACTCTAATAAGCTGGAATTAAGCAAAATACCTAATGGAATAAGCTAGGACAGACAATGTGAAAAGGCAGCTTATACTACTTTTGTTTTTGGATTTTTCAAGATAAATTGCAGCCTAAGATTTATAGCTCTAAATGATTATGGCAGATAGAAACTTAAAACAGATTTAGATTACACTACAATAAGCTAAATGAAAACAAATTTAACCTAAATTAAGCTAGCAATTAACCTCTAATTATCTGCAATAAGAAGCTTTTAAGCATATTTCATAAGCTGACTGATTTAGCTAAAATGGTTAAAAGGCAAGTCGAACATCTAATGACCAAAAACAGATTTACCTTGATGCTATTTAAACTACCTTTGATCATTAAAACTATGGCTCAAGTAATTTTTCTAAGAAAATTCACAAATAAGCAGTTTTGCAAGCATATAAACTAGCAGACGTGGAAAATTGATAAAACTAACTTCAACACTTAATAAAACTTCTTTTAAACTAATTAAAACTTATATCTAGACTAAATTAAAGCTGATTAAAACTGGTTTAAGTACTAAAAATAGCATACACTTGCATTTACTACCCTAATGATCCTTAACCAAAACACCCCTTTAAGATTAGAAAATGCATTTTTACTCTAAAAGAGATCAAATTAAGCTTCTATATGTGAAACCAAATTAAGACTTAAGTATATTAAGGACAAATAAGCATACTCAAAGGAAAAATAAGCACTTAAAAATAAGCTAGACTAAAAGGCCAATTTTACTTAAAAAGAGCAGTTTGATTTAAAACTCAAATAAAACAACCTCTAAGCTACAAACTGAACATATTAAGCTAATTTAAGACATAATAAACAACAATAAGCACTGAATAAGCAGATTAATAAGGTAAGACAGAAATTAAGCAGAAACAGAAATTAAGGTAGAAATGAAGTAAAAGAGGAAGTGTACCTTGATCCTAACAAGGATTAAAAATGCTCAAAGGAGCTTATCTACAAGCTCTGGCTTGTTTGCACAAGCTAGTAAGGTCCTATAAGCCCATCCCAATCTGGCTTATCATCCAAATTAAGCTGAGGTAATTTTTTGACTGAATTAATGAATAGAAAACTCAGTTAAGCTTATGAGAAAGCTTAACTGAGTAACACTAGATTATAAGAGCTTATTAATATGTGCTTACTTACACATATTTTATACTTAAAATCGAGCCTAAATGACCAAAAACAGACAAAAATTGTCAAATTTATGTTTGTTTTGCTTTGTGTACTGTGCAGGTATCGGATATCGACAAAAGGACGAAAAACGAAGCCAAATTGGAAAAAACCGAGCACGAAAACGAAAAGAGCTGTAAAGTCAAAAGTCAGGGTCAAAAAGTCAACAGGAAAGTCAACCCCGACAAAGTCAAAGTCAACCAAGTAAAGAAATCAACAGAAAAGTCAAACAGTCAAAGTCAAGTCAAGTCATCCAAGAAGCTAAATCAGAAAAGAATATAACTTGAGGGACTGAAATTGCCAAACCCCAAAGTTATATTACTAAGATAAATATGACCAGGGTCTGAATTTGCAATTTAAGTGAAATATAATTTAGGGTGCATTCCTGCCAACCCCTAAACTTGTTTTATTCAGGGTCGAGTTTTGCAATTCAAGTTATAACAATGAGGTGCCTGACCTGCCAACCCCCATTATCATTTAACCACAAGGACCATCACTGCAATACACCATATAACTTTGAGGGGCCAGAGTTGCCAAACACCCAAACCTTTCCCCTGTTACCAAAAACCAACTTTTCCGCCCATTTTAAACCCACCACAAGTCACGGGTGTCTTCCCTCCTTTTAACCCTGCAACCCCAAATTTCCCATGGTTAAACCATTACTCCCCCACGCCATATTACAGCCCCAAAACTACACTATAAATAAACAAAAAAAAAAAATTAAAAACAAGAAATGCCATGTTGGCAATCTCACCCCTCTCCAAGAAATTTCGATGGCCAAGATGTCTCATAAAGAAGCAAAAAGAAGATGGATGGCTGTGATTGGTTTTGGCATGGCTCTCACACAACAAAAACACCTCTTGAAGTCTCTCACACAAGAACAACAGCACAAGACCTGTATTGAAGCATTCGGCTATAAATAGGAACCAATGTAGCTCATTCTAGAGATCTTAGCTTATTGTAATTTACTTGTCATTTTAATTAAGTCATTTACAGCTTATTGTACTTTTCCTTTCAGCTTTGTACTAATTTACAAGTTTAATGAAGTGTTGAGGTTTTAAGTTAAAATTCCAATTTTCAATTTCCAAGTTCTCAATTGCTAGCTAGTGCTTAATTGTATTTAAAAAGCTTTCAAAGGAGCTTATTTTTAAGGTGTTTTTATCAAGTAAAAGAAAAAAGTTAAGTAGTAAGATTAAAAATAATTCCACCCAAAGATCACACACTTAATTTTGGATGATAAGCCAAACATGGCTGGGCTTATGTAGCACTACAGCTTATCATTGATATGTTTGAGCTCTGTAGAAAGCTTTTTAAAGATTAATTGCCCTTTTGTATAGAGCAAAGGGCTTTGTAAGTCATTTTTCTTTCATTTTAAGCCTATTTTTATGCATTTGCTTATTTTCAGCTTAATTGTGTTTATTGCTTATTGGAATGTGCTTATTTATGCTTAATTATCATGTATAATCATTTGTCCTTGAGACCCATAACTTAAATAACCCTAAATAAGCCTTAAAAAGCAAAATTGGAATTTAAAGGGGTGTTTGGATCAACTATGAAAATGGGTCATTTTGGTTATTGCAATGGGTTGGGTCAGTAACATTTGGTTGTTAAGCATTTTAAAATAGATTTAAGTAGTTTTTTAAAAAGTGTTTTAGTTTAAAATTTAGTTTCAAGTTTATAAGGTTAGATAGTGAATCTGTGTTAAATTAGTCTAAGTCATAAGCTTTGTTTAAAAAGCTCCTTAGTGTTCATTTTTACTTGTTTTTAAGTCTAGAATACAGTGGTTAAAACTTTGCATAAAAGTCTTATGTCATTTTAAGTTTGTCAAAAACCTGTCATAACAGTTTTTAAAGCAAAAAGTCCTTTTTCAATTTGATTTTTAGAAAAGCTAGGGGTTAAGTTAGGATCTAAAAATTAGTTTACAAGTAGCTTAGAGGGTAATATTAATCTTTTATGGCTTATTCTCTATTTTTGAGCTTATTTTAATTGCTTATTGAGGTCTGCAATATCTGCATGTTCACTTTCAAGTCTGTCATAAAAAAGTTAAAAAATGAATTTTTGCAGTTTTCATATAACTTTAAAATGGTGTAAATGATCTTCAAAATACTTTTCAAAAGCTGATTTGAGAAGCTTATAGGTTAAGCTTTAGCTAGAAAGAAAGCTTTTTCCTTTAAGTTTTTGTTTGAGTGCTTATTTTTAAGCCAAGAGTAAGCCTTTTGGCTGTTTTTCAAACAGTTCTAAGCTCAAAAGCTCAATTGGCTTATTTGAGCTTATGGCTTAGTGATTTTGCTTATTTCTTAATGCATTAGGTATCTTAAGTTAGTTTAGATAGTTTTTTAGGAATTTCAGCTTAATTTGAGCTCATTTGAGCTTATTTCTTAATGTGTCAAACCCAAACAAGTCCCCTTTTGCTGGAAACTTAATAAGCCAATTTCTGGCTTATTTGGTGGATTATAGTTGTAGCTTTTTGTTCTCATATGCTATTTATATGTGCTTATGTGCCTGAGTTTGCTTATTTCCCAATTTTACTTGCTTAATCTGTCTAACATCCAAAGAGACAAAGCCCCTTTGTGCCCTTAGTCTTAAGCATCCAGTCTGTCATAGCCATTTTTAGAAAGCTTTTTCATTGCTTATTAATTGTTCAAAATAATTTTAGTTTGCTTTTTCTTATAGTGTTTTATGTCCTCTTTTCCTTTTTCTAGCTTATAGGTCCTTAAGTGTTTGTCTGAGGGCTTAAAAATAAGCCCAAAGTTGTCCCTACATCTGTTTTATACACCAGTGTTTGTCACTTTGCTTATTTGCTTATCCTAGCTTGTTCTTTGCTTATTTTTATGCTTAATCTGTTCATTTGTGCTTATTAGGTTGGCCTTAAGCAATTTTTGGCCTCATTAGTGTAGTTGTAGCTTATTTGAGCTTATTTAGTTTAAAATAATCTAAGTCTTAGTTAAAAAGGTAAACTGTCAGCCTTTAAGGCTTATTTCCAGCTTATTCTTAGGTTTTTAAAAATAGTTTTGGTTAAATAAAATGCTTAACTTCTTGTGCTTAATAATTTTTTAAAAAAAAAAATTTGAAAAAAAAAAAAAAAGGGGAGGCTTGGAAGTCAGGGGTGAGCTGGGGCTCGAACCCCCGACCTCCACAAGCCTCAACCCTTTCACCAAAACCTCTACCGCTGCACCCTAGGGACTTTTTCATTAGAGTCCCGAGTGGTTTATTATTTAAGGGTGTTTTCCCCTTTTAGGCCCATAAGCTTATAAGCTGTCATAGCTTATTTCGCAGCTTATTCAATAAGTTGTGCTACCTTTTTTATTTTTCATAGGATCATTAAGCTCTCAACTAATTTGTGTAATTTTTCTAGATTTTTTTTATAAACATTTAGTATTTTTTATAATTTATTTTCATTTAAAACTTTAAAAAATCATAAAAAATAAAATAAAAGTCAGAAATATATAACTTTTTAAAAAAATTTTCTTTTTTTTCAATTATGTATCTAGGAAAATTGTTATAGGTTTAGTAGGGTTATTTTTTCAAAAAATTCTTTTTTTAAAGAACGGGTTTCAAACCCGTTTTTGTTTTGGACTCATTTTTGGTCTTAATAACTCCGTTTTTCGATCTGGTTTTTTTGAAACTTCTTTTTTAGTCAATTAGGACCCATTTTAAGGGGAAAAATTCATTCTAGGGTTTACATTGTGTAATTTAGTTTTGGATCCCTCGTTTTTCGTGACCGTTTAGTTTTAAATCACTTTTAGCTTTCGGTTTTTAGGTTTTTTTTAATCGTTTTTGGAATATTTCACTTGTAAGAAATAGAAAAACCATTAATAAACTTTGTTCATAATTTAAACATCAATCGTCAATCCGTCATTCGATTTTCAAATTGCACACCTCGTTGGGACAAAACGACCCGGGAAATCATACTTCCGGAAACATATATATTTTATTTAGTGAATTTTGACTTCTTGCCTTGGTCAAAGGCAATTGATTGATTATTTTCTTATATTATTATATATATATACTATTGACGAATCACTTATTAACTTCTTAAAACATGATTAAGTAAAATGCATTTAAGTAGAACAGAATTTAAAAGACAGAATTGTAGAAACTTGAATTTTATTAAAACTTGAAAGGTTACAATGCTTTAAAAAGAAAATACACTAAATTTTAAAGAAAATACCTCCAATAGATAGTTGAATGCCCTAAAGTTCCCATTGGCTCTGTAAATAACAAGATAGTCTCCATCTGGTGATGATACCTTGTTCTACTAGCAATGAAAGGGGAAATTTTCTTCTCTCCATTATTTCACTATCTATGGTACCTTCAAATGTAACAATCTTTAGACACTTTTTGTGTTCATTATCATTATCAACATCTGGTTGTGGTCTTTTCCTTTTCCTAGCAAGCATCTTCATATGACCACCTTTTCTCTTATTTGTACCCTGCTCTGCTACATCTAGCTTTGCAGGTACCTTAGTTAAGACATCTTCCTTGACAAAACTCTTCTTCTTGCCAGGATCACTAGCTCCTTCATTCATTTCCTTTATCTTTCTTTCATCTTTAGTAGAACCAATAACAGTGAAAATTTCATAAACCTTTTCACTTTCTCATATAAAGTTGTATTTCTTCAAAAGTTTTATTCTTCAGGTCTGAGTGTTTCTTGTTTCTAACATGTTTCAAGTAAGTCATCATCTGACTCCTGAGCTGAGTTCTTGTAGGAGGTCTGTTTCTGATGGCAGCAGCTCTTTGTTCTGCAAGAAACCTTCTTTGAGCTGCAATTGTATCATGAAGGAATTTTGCTCTTTCTTCCATAGTGAACTGCTCTCTCTCTTCTTCTTGAAGCCTTAATGCTAGAAGTCTATTAGCTTCAATTCTTGCTTTGATATCATCAAAATCTTGTATAAGAGCAGCATTTGTAGCTTCTTCTTCAGCTAATCTTTTCCTTTCTTCTTCTGCTTCCCAATCCTCTTGCATCTTTCTTGCAATCTCCTCATCATGAGCAAGCATCTTAAACTTCTTTTCAGATTCATTGATGTCTTCTGATTCAGTGTCAGATTCATCTTCTTTAATCTTTTTCTTTCCCTTGTCTTTGGGATCAATCTTTGAAGAGCTTTAAGTTAGAGAGATCTTGTTGATGTAGGCTTGGTCTTTCAATATCTCTACATCCTTAAGTTCAACTCACTTTCTCCTTTTATGTTAATAACTGCTTTTGGTTAGCTCATGTTGAGAAGAACTTGGAGCAATAGGTTTCATTTCTTCAAATATTGTAGGGGTAGGTGTTGGAGTCGTTGGAGTAGCACTTCTTCCTTCAGTTTGATCAACAGTACCTTCATCTGGTCTGTCGGTACTAACTTCTTCCTTGTCAGTACTAACTTTTTGCTTGTCAGTACCTTCATCTGGTTTGTTGGTACCAACTTCTTCCTTGTTAGTACTAACTTTTTGCTTGTCAGTACTAAGTGCATCTTCAGTACTAACTTCCTTTTCTGCACTTTCCTTCTCTTTATGCATTACATATCTTGCCCTCCCTACATCTTGAGCATCCTTAGTCTCCATATAGTCAATTACATCATCATCAAGCTCATTAAAAGCTGGATCTTTATGGACTGAAATTTTAGCTTTGGTAGATTTCCTCCCCTGTTTGGATACAGACTCCTTTTGCATCCACTATTTCTTTAAGGATTTCTTTCCTAGCCAATCTATGCTCATTCATGGTTCACTCTTCTTCAAGCTCTGTGGTGTGTGATATACAGTTTGGCTTGACTTCTTAAGCTTCTTGATCTGTACTTCAAGTGTTTTAATTCTTTGGCTGATCTGTAAACCTGTGGTTATAAGGAGATACAAAGATAATACACACTTCGGGAGTGTCATGCCCGCCCTCATCCTTGAAAGGGATTTATCAACCTTGGATGACTATCCCTCCATGATTCCCACCAGAACCCTCTGGAATGGAATCAGTAATATGAGAAGTAGTAAAGGTCTGGGAGAAGTGTTAGTCTGTGTGTCATGTTGGTCTGTACTTGGGTGAGGATGAGAGGGTATGGGTTGAGGTTTAGATGGTCTTTCTGACCCTTCACCCTCATCCTCTGTTGGTTGAACCAACATGTTAGGAAACAGAGGTGTGACTTTCCCTGAAAAATGTTTTCCCTTTTTGACCATAAAAGAGAAAACTTTACTAGTTAAAGCATTAATAGGAAAATGGTCTAAGGGCACAGGCACATTCTTTAGCTGTTTATCCAAAAAGACTAAAATAAATCTTGGATACATAACAAACTTTTTCTTTGCATCCAAGTGTCGCATCATACCATCAAAAATTAATTTAGAAAAATTATATTTCTGATTAGTGGTTAAGCAAATTACTGTTGTGGCAATATTAGTGGGAATTTGATCCCAAGAAGTGCTTTTAGAACTTATGCAGTGATTCATGGTATGAAAAAGAAATCTCCACTGGGGTGAAAACAGGGCTTTGTTAAATGTTAAGACAGTTAGGTCCCCCTCATACCCCATTAGCTGAATAGCATCAAATATAGCCTGATTTGGCAAAGAATCTATCCCATCAGCATCATTAAAAAGAAGATCACTTCTTATTGATGCCTCTGAGATAGACACACGTCTGCCAACTACTTTGGCAGTAATATACCTAACATTGTTGATTAGTTTGGATTTAGCAGACATCCAAAACTGTTCAACAAATGTGTAGAGACTTTCGGGGACTTACCAGTCGAGAGCATGTGAATGAAGCTTTGCGTAAGAAGATGTAATCTCATGAAACTCATCGTATTTCCATCAGTCTTTTCAAGTAAGCATCATGCGTGTGTATTTAGGGGCATTGATTCAAGAACAACCATAACTTGATGAATTGAGAGCGACGATGAGTGTAAAAGTTGGGTTTGATAGTAGGAAAGCGATTAAGAGAGTTTAACATGGTAATATGTGCATTGATATGGGTTTAGATTGATTGAACAAAACCAAAAATCAAAGAAACCGTTTCAATTTACACTTTAGACCCTTGGCGGTATTTTCTCCAACGTCTTTATAGCGGTACTATCTTTGCCCAACGGTATTAACTTTGCACTGTCGGTACTAACTTTTGTCAACTAAATTTTTTTTTAAACAAGTCTGACAACAACAGTTCTTCTGTACCATTTATATCTCTTTCCAATGACTTTCTAAAACCCAAATAACTCCATGAAAATCATCACTATGGTCAAGATTCTTCTGCACACTGAACACTTCATACAAACTATACAACAAATCATATTCGCCTCCGCTTAGCTAATGCCAGCTTAAGGATGGACTCTTCGCCAATAGTAACAACAAGAATCTTGAAACTTGCTAACATCATGCCATGCACTTATTTTTATTGCAAGATACCCCTAGTACAACCCTCCGAGACTATCATTTTTTATGGTTCTCATAATTTTATGGTTAAGCCGGACTATTAATGAAGAGCATTGTCACCCTTAAACCAATCGTAACACCCAAATCGCCTTAGCCTACCTTGTATGTACTCGCTTTTAGTACATAATTGTTTTAACCCAAGTTAATTATTTGAGTATGTAGAAACTAGAAGGGGGGGGGGGGTTGAATAGTTTAACGAAACCGATTAATTAGCGTTTTAAAAGTTTGTTTATGAAATAGTTTGATTCGAGTTGTATGTCAATCAACCAACAATATGAATCACATCAAAACTATCAAACAATGTAAGTAATAAGTAAAGAGGTAAGGAAAGAAACGATCAAACCAAGACACCGAGATTTATAGTGGTTCGGCAACGAAGCACCTCTTCGTTCCTACTCCACTCCCCGAGTACTCCACTCGAGATTTCACTATGTCAACAAGCTCTCTTTAGGCGGAGAAAACCGTTTACACGTTGCTTACTTGCTTTTCCGACACTAAGCTAGATGTCGAGTCCTAATCTTAGCTAGAACCAATCTAAGACTTCACTAAGTCTTCACACACTCACAAGATATACACTCTTGGATTGACACACAATCCAAATCACACCAATATACAATATACACACTTGGATCTACACGCGATCCAATTTATACAACGACACAAAACAAATGTAATGAATGTTTGTGATCTTGAAGAAGAAAAGAGAGAGAGATCACTTGATAACAATTCGTATGTAGAAGAATACGATTGTTCTTCTCTTGCACTTGATTAGAAGGTGAAGAAGGGAGGAAGAAAGAATTAATCACTTGAAACAAAATCAAGGAATGTTAGTGATCAAGATATGTGTTTTAGAAAGAAAGGAAAAAGAGAGAAAACTAGATCTGATAGAATTTTTGACAAGAGGAAGTTTGTTTTTGAAATGGGGTGGCCCAGTATTTATAGGGGACAAAAAATGACCGTTGCTGGCGGGGGTCCCAGCGGTCCCTTATATATATAAGGGGGCCGCCGACCCTATAAGGGGGCCGCCGCTAGACTCCGCTCCATTTTTTGTCCTTTTGTGGTGAATGTTGTATCTGTTATGGAACCTTTCATTTTGGGAGGAAAATTTGAAATTCAAATTTTATGTTTTTAATAAAATATTTCTTTTAATGAATAAATAATTTGTTTTTATATTTTTATAAAAACATTTTTGTGGAAGTATAAGATTTAAGAAAAATTATTTTCTTGATCACTAATCATGTTTAATGATTTGTTTATCCATACCTTAAGTGATTAATCCTAGAAATAGAATTTTATGATTAGTAATTTATAAACGTTTAATTTTATCGTAAACGTTTTCACATTTTGTTATTATCAAAACATTGAGAGGTCGAAAAATATAAATAACGTTTTTGGACATTATTTGTATTAACAATCTCCCCCTTTTTGATGATGACAAAATATAAACTCATTTAGTATAAAATTTGAAGGTTTATAAATTATTAATGAGTTTAATTCTACTTCTCCCCCTTTTTGTCGAATCCAAAAAGGTTGATCGTCGAGTTGAGTAGAGAGAAAGAAATCGACGATACAAGACTCCCCCTTGATGTAAGCTCCCCCTTGTTCGGGGCACCAAGGTATCGATCTTACGATAATTTGTTTGCTACAAAACAAGATTAGAGGTACAAGTGCAAGCAAGTATAGCATGACAAATATCTTAAAGATTCAATCCACACATTTTGAAGCATAAATAAAGTTCATTGAAATTCATAGATAAGTCATATATGGTCACAAGGACTATATATATGAGAATACAAGCATAAGATAATGACAATCAAGACATAACATATTAAAGCATCTAATGAAGATAGACTAGTAGTTGATTCTTGACTTCAAAGGATGTGATATTCAAAAGTAGTATTATAAAATATTGTTTTTTATAAATTTTTTTAATATAAAACACTCTTTCATATCATTTATTTTTTCTCTCTTCATCATTAATATTAACCCAAAACTAAATCTAAATCCAAATCCAAAACCAAATTCAAATCCAAATCCTAAACCCACCACAAACTAAACGCACCCTAAATCTCAATTGATTAAAAATGATTGGAGACTTAGATTTTATGAGCATTAATGAGAAACTAATAAAATTTCTCACGCAACACTTAATAGAAGGGCATTCACTATAGTAAGTATTTCTAAAGATTTATAATTTTGTAATTTATAAACCTTTTTATGTTATAAATCCATCCTCTCTATGTATAAATCTTTTTTAAGTTTTATAAACACCTCACATAATTCAAGTGCATTAAGTTATGAAAATGTTCACTATCCTAAATCTCTTCATGTCACACAAGTTTGAATATGGGCACCGGTCACACTTTATCCCACCTTATCCTTTTTCCCGACTGGTAATCCGAATTGGTCATTATGGTATACAAGTTTTTAGACCTCTTCATTGATGCGGATATTGCAAAACCGAAAGAAGTTTTATAATCCTCGTAAGCAGAGTACCAAATCCTTGCAGTATAGTATAGGCAAGACTCAGAGGATTGATCGTTCTCTAGGAGAATAGTAAGGTAGGTTCGAATCGTATGCCGCTAAGATCTAAGGGTTTAGGGAAGATTATTTTTAGGTTTTTATGTTTTTTATAAATCAAGTAAATCTCGGGTTTTGAAGGAGGGATTTTTAAACTAAACTACAACTAATCTAATCCTAATCTAATTATGCAAGAAAAGTAAAATTGGCAAGAACTCTTATAGGTAAACAAATATGCTCACTTAATCATACACTACTCCCTAGTTAATTCCTCTAATTCGTTGCCCATCACCCTCGTTAGTGTAATGTGTAAGTATTCCTTTTATCCTATTGCGAATTGGTTAGTTTCGTGCCTACGTGATCACCAAAGCAGGCAACTCCGTATGCGTTTTTCCTACCTAATAATTAAACCATGCGCAATAAATACTTAATTAGCTATCCCCCCCAAACGTAAGGGTTTCACTTAGTTCTAATCGCGTTTCACTAGACGTCTATGCTAGTGTAATATCTTATAGCTAGTTTTCTAATGCCTAACGCGCACACCACTAACAAGAAGCAACAAATTAGAGTTCACAAACTAAGTTTCATGCAATCATAAGCAAACACATATGAAATTTAGACTAACATGTTAACAAAAAGAAAATAAAAACAATTAATCATTAAACATGTTGGTGCAACATTGACTAGGATCTCCTTTATGTTTTAATTATGACAAATAAACGTTCGAAACACTTAAAATAACAAACGATAGCCAAAATCCAGAAAGCCGGAACAATGATTCTGGCGCACTGGTCACGCGTCAGCACATAGCCAGCGTGCCACTCATGACATCTGTTTTTACAGATTTCGTAAAGTTGGCTTTCCTCTTACCCAACACACGTGGAAACTTCAATAAAGGTATGTACATGATACTTAAGCATTTGGGAACACTCCAAATGAGGTTTAGACTTTGAAAGGAGCAAAAATAAATCCTCATGTTTTTCAACAAAACGCCAATTCATTTCTTTTATCAAACGCCTCTAGCCAAGGCCGAAACTTCTTTTCTAAACCTAGTATGAATATACTTTCAACATACCATCAAACAAAAGTATTCATTTGACCTTAATCCAGATTTACGTTGTTCCTAATCATGTAACAGGTTTTACTCCCTTATTGGTCAAACTTAACAAAAGGTCACTTTGCATAAACGCATCCTTTCCTGTTACAGGATATGATTTACTTGAGATGCAAAACACTTAGTTTGTTTGCATCAAGGTGATTAGTGATCAAATCCATTGTTGATAATCATGGATTAAATTGTTAATGACTATTTGAGTTTGTGGTATTTGGAGGTTAATTGTACTTTGAGTTTTCCTTCCTCTCTACTTATAAACGATTTACAAACTCACACATGTATTCCTTACATGTCCTCAACATAATCCGTTCTTTTCTAAACATCCTCCCAATCATTTGTTAAAACCTTATGTTAGGTCATATAGATATTGAATCACACTTTAGAAGGTTTAAGCTTAAGAGAATAAGAGAGGAAGGCAAGTTTCATAATTTTCAATTTTTATAAAAGAGGGAAAAGAGAAATGGGGAGGAATGTGATTACAAGCCTTAACCTCCTTCTCTAGTAGAAGGAGGTATTTATAGAGTGTTAAGCACCCTTTTTTATTTCCTAATAATTTCTAATTAGTCCCTAATTTTTGACATGTAAGCTATTTTTAACTTAAGCTTACATATCCTTATTACATGACTAACTATTACATAGAAAATAAAGTCTAAATACTTCTAAATTAAATAAACCACAAAAATATCATAATAGACACTTTTTTAATCCTAACAATCTCCCCCTATGGGTCGATTATTCTAGGTGATCCCTTCTTGATTCAAGTGGTTTTCCATTCACGTACATTTCCTAACGTCTCATCTGATCTTGATGCTTCAAACGGTCTTCAATGCCTTCTTTATAGAATCGTAAGTATTCAACATCTGTATCACTAAGACTTGGGACAACATATTGATACTTCACATCCTTGTTGTACTTCTTCAACTTCTCCAAAACTCTTTTCAAAGTCGCATCACAAAACTTATGAATCTCCTTATGAATCATCACTCTCTTCTCCTTTTTGTTGTTTTCATAAATCATGCCAACTATAGGTTCAGAGGTGATGGCAAACAGTTTCTCTCTTTCAATATCGGGGAATGTGATTGTTGGAGCAGTGAGGTTGATGTTCTGCTGGTAACTCTCCATGCCTAGCTGGAAATCATAAACTCTTTCCTAGATAATGGTGCTTCTGATAAAGAGTGATCCCAACAACCCAGTTTCTCTATAAGTTTGTGCGGCGCACTTTGACCCCCAAATAGCCTATAAATACCCTCTTTGGCTCTCCCATTTCATACATCTCTCACACAAACTTATATCTTACACATACATATTCATTAGAGCCTTTGGAGAGGAGGAAGGAGTGGTGAGGATCATTGGATCCAATGATCCAAACACCCCTTTAATCCACCACTTACCACCATATCACCACCACTCTCTCTACCATGAACCACCACCATAGCTATGAATTCCCTAAGTTCTAACACCATATATAGACCATGTACCATCCATTTCTAGAAGCTCAACATTTCTTACTTTGATTCGTAGAGGATTGACACCAAATTCTCTTAAGATCATCACCATAAACATTGTTACCAAACACTCCATTTGGTGATATATTGCAGATTTCCATAAGTTACTTGGTATATTTCCGGTTATCTTAGTAGCATTTGGTTGTTGGTTGATCATGGAATTGTTAGTTTTGGGTTGGTGGTTATGTTAGTCGAAATATTGGTATTGGTACTTTGTTCTCATATGTGAAACATGAATAATATTTGGATGATTTTGCTATGACCTATGAATATACATGTTTTTGAATTTGATGTTATCTTTCTTGGATAATTGTTTATCTTTTGGTATATCATTACAATTGAAATAGGCCGAAAGGGTTAATTGTCGTGTCAATATCATACTTGTAAGAATTGTGTGGTAAATTGATAAACAACCCAAGTAGAAGTATGTTTAAGACCATTCCTTATGTTAACCGACCGGGTTGGGATGAATTCATATTTATGCATATTTGATATAAACCATTCTTAATGCACTCATGATGATATAGTATATAGGCCGAAAGGATTTTATATTATCATGAGTAGATATGCGTGTTATTATGATTACCCGTCATATATGACTTGTATGCTTTGTTTATATAAAGTTTTGCTCTATCTCTATCTATTATGTTATGTGGATCCTATCTTGTTCCCTGCTTGCTTTATACACATGTTTTGGCTATTTGATCCGTGGCAATCATTTAGCTTTGTTACTTGATAAATAATCTATGAATTGCTACAAACACCGTAGAACGACCTGGACTTACCTAATACTATATTACACTCGAATAGGGTATACTTGCCTGAATATTGTGTTTTTAGTAAAAATCAGTATTTCTAGTTATTATAAATTTAAAGCTTGTAAAAACACACATCAAGTTTTTAGCGCCGCTGCTGGGGATTTGTTTAGTTGTTTGCAGATTGTTTGCTAGTCTTGTGCATCTTACGTGTGTTTAAATCTCGTTAAAATCTTAAAATATGTCTATTGTTGCAGAAAGTACGACGCACATATATATGTGTGCGCCGCAATTCCCCTGTTCATGTTTGTTATTTTGCAGGAAGTGCGTCGGTTTCACACCAAAATCACCGTATTGTTTTACAAATCAGAATTTATAAACTCGTCGTACAGTTTTTTGGCAAACTGAAATCAAAAAAATCATTTTTCCTCAGGAAGTACAACGCACATACAATTTGTGCGCCGGTTTTCCTAAAAACCCAGGAAGTACGCCGTACTTACACCAAGTACGTCGCACTTTCTGCAGAATTTTCACCAGCAAGATCTTATTTAAAACCGAAACCAAAACTCGTACAAAAACCCCCAAATTGCTAGTCTCAGGTATGTGATCATTTGAAATTCTGTTTTATATTTGATTTTGGCATGTTCTTGTTCATATAATAAAACCATGCTCTTTGTTTGTCAGTTTTTGTTATTTATGTGTGTTGCATGTTTTGTTTTGAGTCATGTGCGTATATATGATAAAAAATTAAAATATAAAAAAAAGAGTTAAAAAATAAGTGAAGTTTAAAAATACGCAACAAACTTTTCCAAAAAGAACGAAATACGTAATCTACTAAATATAGTACTAGAATTGCCAAATAACTTTTAAATTTTGAACGATATACGTAATATGACCGGCTATTGACCAAAATTTGACCTGTTTGACCGGTTCCATTTTTAAATATTACAGAAATGGTCCCTGTGATGCGCGTTGGACTTTCACTGTTAGTCCTTTAACTTTTTTTTGACTTCAAATTTTTGAATGTTGCGTATTTTTTTACACTTGTTACACTTTTTTATTAGGAAAAATTTTAAATGCTGTGTAAAACTTTTTTCACAACCAACACCCTCATGTGGGGTGTTTAACAGTTAAAATTTAGAAAAAATTTCTTTTAAAAAATATAAGTCACATTTAACAGTCAAAATTTACGTCACATGAGGGTGCTAGTTGTGAAAAAGTTTAACACAATATTTTAAAAAAATATAAAAAAAAGTGTAATAAGTATAAAAAAAAATTAGTGTATGAATAAGTAGAAAAAAGTATAATAAGTGTAAAAAAATAGTGTATGAATAAATGAAAACAAAATATTTTAAAAATTAAGTGAAAAAACAAAATTTAATTGAAAAAAAAGTTAAGAGACTAACAATGAAAGTCCAAAGCAAACCACATGGACCATTTCTGTAATTTTTGAAAATGGAACCGGTCAAACATGTCAAATTTTGGTCAATAGCCGGTCATATTACGTATATCGTTCAAAATTTGAAAGTTATTTGGCAATTCTAGTACTATATTTAGTAGGTTACGTATTTCGTTCTTTTTGGAAAAGTTTGTTGCGTATTTTTAGACTTCACCCTTAAAAAATTATAAAGCATAATTTTTTTATTTATGTTTGTATATGTTTATTGTGTGTTTGTTTATGTTTGCATGTGTTTGTTTATGCGATTATATATGTGTTCGTAACTAATAAAGTGTGATATAAAAAAACAAAAAATTTGTTTTCTGTCATAATAAAACCGCCGCACATATGTTTGTGTGCGGCGTACTTTTGTCATTTTTACCGCGCTAGTATATTTGAATATTTGAAAATTTATAAAAAATTAGGTTATAAGTACGCCGCACTTTTTTTCAAGTGCGACGCACTTTTGTTTTGAAAAAAAATTTATAAATATAATTTAAAAAATATAAAAAAATAAAATAATAATAATAAAAAAAAAATACACAAACACAAAAACAAGCATATATTTGCCATTTTAATTAAAAAAAAACTCTAAATGAAGGGGGTGGCGTTTCTGTTATAAAGGGGTGGAGAGGGGCTGATGTTGTAAATTTTTACCCAATAATTAGGTACTCAATGAGCCAATCACAGCTTCTCATTCAATGTCACACGGATAGCAAAGTAATAAAGGAATGATCCAGCCGTTGTGAAACTTACACGTGCTCCTTTTGAATTGCTTTATCTCTACGCAGCAATGGAGGCCTTTGGATTATATCACTGAGTAGAATGAAATGAATTTGTATCTTATGCACTCCACGTGGCTTTATTGTACTCATCCTTCCTAAAGTAGTGCGTAGGCACGTGATTGACTTGAATTAATTAAGGGGCACGTGATGTGTAGCTTCTCATTTACTTCTTACTTTCAATTCAAACTTTCACTAGATTCCATTTGATGTACACGTGAGGTAGTAGCAAAATCACAATTCATTATTAGTTCATTTTGTGATATTTTGGGCTTTAACTTGGGCTTATGTTTATCTGGGCTAGCCCGGCAATTAAGTGGGTTATGGGCTGGCCCAATGATATCTGAGGACACCGTTGGACTCGTTTTCTCGCACTCTTTTCGATCTCGTGCTCGGCTTTGTCTGGTTCCGTCTTTATTTTTGTCTGTTTCTTGATATCCGTACCTGCACATACACAAACACAAAAACAAGCATATATTTGCTTGGGTTCGTTTTTCATGATAAAAAGTATGTATAAAATAGCGAATACCAAAAATACAAAAAGATTTTATTTTGGCCATTAATTTTTTTATTTATATATGTGGTTTGAGTGTTTGAATATTAGTAATTATATTTTCCTTTCTATTTTATTTTTCATTTCGTAAAGTTTTATGTGTGCTTGTTTTACTAAAATATATATAAATAAAAGTTTAATGAAAAAAAATATATAAAAACATATATGATTTTGAACTTTGTGGGTGTATTCGTTGTAAACCCTCACGAGACTATAACTCGTCCACTCAGGCCACCGAAGGGTTTAAAGGCTTGTTGCATACGCTAAATGCAACTGTGGTGCCTACAAAAGTGTGCTTTAGTATTTTACGGTTTTCGTAGTTAGTTTATTTTGCAGATTAAATAAACAGGTGAAGCTTGGATGGTTGTAAAGCTTATCACTTGGGGGAGTGATATATTTGAATTATAATATTACATGTGGTAGAATACACATGACGGCGTTCTGTTTCGCGTCGTATCTTTCAGAATTCAATCGAGTACTTATGAGCCCCGGGAAGTCTCGTTTCTCTTATATTTATTTTTCCCGTTTGTCCCACTTTTAAGTTAATTTATAATTACGCATAATGCTCAACTTAAGTGTGGGAGAAAAATGAATTAAAAAAGCAGACTCATTATTAATTTGTAACTTTTGTTCGCCCTCGGTAATCTAAAAATCTATTCTTGTTTTTAAATTTTTTACCATTTAGGTTATATATTAGAATAAAAACGTAATAAATAAATAAAGTTTTGAAGTCAGAGTTGTGTCCCGATTGATAAAACAGACCCGACTCGGGATTGATAACATTATTTGCGCATTTATAACCATTCCAGTAAATATGTGAGGATTTTGAGCCTGTATATAGCATACATATTTTATGCTTGATTCCGTTGATTATGAGTGTGCCGGTGATTTATTGATCTAGAACTTGTGCTTGAAATCATTACGAGACCGCAGTGAGATCACGTTCGCGTGATATAGGTATTTTTAAGTGATAAGGAGGCAACTTAGGATTGAACCCAAATAGCCATTCCATTTAATTTTCCTGGTGTAGTTACTGCGGCTGCTTAAGAGACAGTATTCTTGAATATTATCTCGATAAAACCATTGCTATGGTGGCTTTACAAGTTTGGTAGAATGAGTCACCACCGCAAGTTAACACATACTTTCCTCAACCGCATTGACGGGAGTAGGCGCGGAGAATTTGATTTTTCTTATCCAGAAGTAAAGCATTCACCATATCTTTCAACTACAGCAACTTCAAAGAAAGAATTCCGGGGTGGAAGTTCTCGACTCACTATTGGCAACAACACGTTGTTACGTGAATTACAAACTTTGGATTTGCTTTCAAGATTCTTAGGCAATCACACGAGGCATTTTATCCAAAAAGTTGCCACCTACCGCGCGGAATTAAAAACGAGTCTTGATCGTTAGAGTTTAAGGCATTATAGAAATGAAATCAAGTGATGCAATCTCAGAAAATCCATGATGAGGACATGCCCATAGAAGATCTTTAATCTAATCCATGCTTCATAAAAAACGTCTCCTCAAATCTTTGTTGAAATCTCGTGATTTCATTTCCGAAGATTTGATGTTTTGGGAAGGAGGAAAAATTTTTGAAGAATTATGAAACAAGATCAACCCAAGTTTGAATCGATCGGAGGGGGTCTTCCTCAAAAGCCAAAGCCAAATCCGTGCTGCTCCCCCCGGAGGTAAAATGGGAAAAAAGCATAAGCTTTATACGATGTACTCGGATGTTCTGGAACTTCAATCTTAGAAGTGATCTTGTTGAAATATCGGATGTGGGCATGAGGATCTTCTTTGTCATGTCCAAAGAATTGCTTTTTGAACGAGATTGATTAAACCAATTCTTCAACTCAAAATTAGCATTGAATTCAGGAACTACAATTTGCATCCTCGGACCCCTCGGGGGATGCTGAATCGAGCAATAGACCATAGTACGTTAGAACATCAATTGGACTTAAGGGAGGAGTTGGATTATTCAAGTGTTCTTCAAGATGAAAACGGTTCAACAACAGGTGGTGGGGCCTGGTGTTGTTGATTATGAAGATTACGAGACTGGGAACGAGTGCGCATGCACTAAAAAGGAAAATTTACACTAATTTTTTTGTTTTTGGTTTATCAAAAGTAAATTCATAATTTATTTTAATAACGACAACGAAGAAGGACAACTTTAAACCGTAATAATCCGACCAAGCTTCTCGGTAGACTCATCGTAAAGAAAAACGCACAAAGGAGCGGAAGGAGAATAGGAAAGCTCGAAGCTATTAAAAACCTTTTTCCTTTAAGGGTTTTCGGAGTTCCTAGGAACAAGCCCCCTTATACCCCTCTTATAGTTGTTTTATCCTTTAAAAAGTAGAACCGTATCTCGCAAGTGACACAAAAGGCAGTTTTAAAAATCTTTTGTTCGAATTGGGAACCATCAAGTTCACGAAGTTATTAATTGATAATACTCAATTGAGAAATAATATATTTTGGAATTTTAACCATTTGGAATTTTATTGATAAAATAAAGACAAAGTTATTAGCCTTATTTGGTTTTTCTTTTTTTTTTAGTTTTTTTTAATTGATAATTATATTAAAAGAAAATGAAAATATTTTCTGTAATTTTTATTATTTTTTTTATTTTTTTTTATATGATAATATTCACAGATTCAAACACAAATGCCAAACGTAACGATAAACGGTTTCACAGCCTCCCCGGCAACGGCGCCAAAAATTGATTGGTGCTAAACTACACCTTAAAATATATATAATATATAATAAAATATAAAATATATATAGTAAGAATAGTCTAGAAACAAAATCAATAAAACCGAGAAGTAGTATAGAATGTTCCCGGGTCGTTTATCCCCAACGAGGCTGGACTGGAGAATCGATACAGTCGGAAGATTGGAGTTTGAATGAGAGAAATGATTTGAGAGTGTGGAAAGCTAAGTTAAACAATAACAAACAAAAACGATTAAGAAAAACCTAAAAATTATGAAATTAAGCTGAAAAACGAGAGCACGAATCCCGAACAAGGGGTCAAAAACCTAAAATCTTCAAAATTAACCCTACAAAGAAATTTTTACTTCTAAACTACTCTAGGGGACTAATAACGAAGAATGAAAAAGACTAGACTGAAAACGGAGGTCGTTTGACCCAAAAACGAGTCAAGACAAAAACCGTACCCGAGCCCCGTTCTTTAAAAATCAAAAAGTTACAAAAATGACCCTACGAAAATTTTTGCATTTTTCCTACAATATATATGACTAAAGAAAATTTTCTAAAAAGAAAAATATTTTTTTGATAATTTTTATATTTTTTATGAATTTTTAAAACTTATAACGAAATTAAATTATAAAAAATATTAAACTATTTTTAAAAATTCTGAAAAATTTACCTAAAATACTAGACACTAATACTAACCTACAAAAAATAAGAACCCAAAATTTGGCTTATAAATAAGCCCGAAAATAAGCTGAAAACGGCTTATAGCTTTAAGGTGAAAAAACACCTTAAATACAAAGCCACTTGGGACACTAATGTAAAAGTCCCAAGGGCGCAGCGGTAAGACTCTTTATAAAAGAGAGGTGTATCGAGGGTAGAGGCCCGGGTTCGAGTCTTGCTCACCCGGGTCACCCCTTGTCTCCTCTCTTCTTCTTTTTTGAAAACTTTTTAAAGCAAACTTGTTAAGCTCCTTGAGCTTAACAATTTTTATAACTACAACTTTTTAAGAAAGTTTATAAATAAGCTGAAAAAGGGCTTTTCTTTGGACAGTTTGCTTAAATAAGCTTAAGGGCAAAATTGGCTAAGTCTTTTGGACTTTTTAGACTAAAAAGCTAAATTTGAACTAATAAGCTGAAAGAAGATATCTAAACTAACCTAAATAAGCACTAATAAGCAATGGAAGGGACAAAATAAGCTAGCACAGGCAACAACCACTTAATAAGCAACTAAGGACACAAAAACAGCCATTAAAAAGCACAAAATAAGCTGGAAAGAAAAATAAGCTATTTCTTACTATGCTAATATAAAACAGTCAAAGACCTACTTTAAGCTTAAAAATAAGCTACCTATAGGATGTCCTAAGGTCTGGAATTGAAGGGGCTTATCAAAGAGCTTATGGGCTTTTTAGAAAAGCCAAAAACTCATGCTAAAGTTAACAAATGAGCTAGAGAGAATGGCTTGAAAATGGTGTCTAGCACCAGGGCAAATGGTTCTAAAGAAGAGGGGCTTATATTGACAGCTTAAAATAAGCTGTCAAATAAGCTCAAACTGAAAAACTAGGTTAAAACAGATGAAGAATGGCTTAAGGTGAGCTTATGCTCAAATTTTAAGCTTCTAAGGACAAAGAAAACA
>BQNB010020894.1:0-19345 GCA_026074375.1 Tanacetum coccineum | reverse complement strand
TCTTAAAGAAGTTTGATTTTTTGTCCATCAGAACAGCTACTACTCCTATTGAGTCTAATAAACCACTGGTCAAAGATGAAGATGGTGTAGATGTAGATGTACATGTCTACAGGTCTATAATTGGCTCTCTAATGTATTTGACTGCATCAAGGCTAGACATCATGTTTGCTGTTTGTGCCTGTGCTCTAGAATTTTTCCAGGTCATCCTTTCCCAAAATCCCTCATAATTAAAAATGCCAAAGTAAAACGGATTTTTTTTTTTTTAGGTACCTCCAAAAACATCAACCCTAAATTAGGGGTTTACAAATGGTTATCCTGAAAAGGGAAAATTTCACCTTTTTTTGAACTTGAAAAGCTTTAAACTCAGAACTTGAAGCTTACTCAAATAGTGATTATGGAGGAGCCAGCCTTGACAGAAAATCAACAACAGGTGGATGTCAATTTCTTGGTAGAAGATTGATATCTTGGCAATGCAAGAAGCAGACTATTGTGGCAAATTCTACTACTGAGGCAGAATATGTTGCAGCTGCTAATTGTTGTGGGCAAGTACTATGGATACAGAATCAGATGATGGATTATGGTTTCAATTTCATGAACACCAAAATCCATATTGATAATGAGAGCACTATAAGTGTTATCAAGAATCCTGTTGCTCATTCAAGGACCAAGCATATTGAAATTCGTTTCCATTTTATAAGAGATTGTTATGAGAAGAGACTGATAGAGGTTATCAAGATTCACACAGATTCTAATGTTGCAGACCTTCTCACCAAAGGATTTGATGTCACAAGATTTAACTTTTTGGTAGTTAGCATTGGATTATTGAATCTGTAGCTATAATTGAGGGGAGGCAAGATGCATTGTTGTACGGTTTGTATAGAATGTTATGTGAGCAGAATGGTGATGTCTTTCATTCAGTTATTTGGGTTCTAGAGAGTCATTAGAGAGAGATATGGATGGTACTGCAGAGTTTTTATTGTCAAACTTGTTCGATTTTTGGTTAACAAAAGTTAGTACCGACAGGCTTAAAGTTAGTACCGACAGGCAAAGTTTGTACCGCTATAAAGCCGTTAGAGAAAATACCGGTAGGGGTCTAGAGTGTAATTTTTGACGGTTTCTTCGCCATTGGGGATGCTACTACTATAAATACACATCTCAATTACACAATTGATCCTTCTTAGCTCTCTTAATCGCTTTCAATTGACAAACCCTAATTATTCATCACCGACGATTACCAAAATCAAATAAACGATGGCTAGTTTGGATTTCTGTTCTAAGCACAATATGGTGGCCTATTTGGAAAAGACGGATGGGAATACAGAGTTTCATCAGATTATGGACTTTCTCACACGCAGTTCAATTTATTATGCACTCACTGTAAGTCCCATAGTCTCAACTTCGTTTGTTGAACAGTTTTGGACGACTGCTAAGTCTAGAACAGTCAACAACATTAGTTATATAGATGCCACAATTGCTGGCAAGCCTGTGACTATCTCAGAGGCATCAATAAGAAGTGATCTTCTTTTTGATGATGCTGATGGGATAGATTCTTTGAATAATCAGGCTATATTTGATAATCTTCAGCTAATGGGGTATGAGGGAGACCTGAATACCTTAACTTTTAATAAAGCCCTCTTTTCACCCCAATGGAAATTTCTTTTTCATATCATGAATCATTGCATTAGTTCTAAAAGCACCTCTTGGGATGAAATTCCAACTAATATTACCACAGCCGTAATTTGTTTAGCCACTAATCAGAAATATAAATTTTCAAAATTAATTTTTGGTGGCATGATACGACACTTAGATGCAACTAAGAAGTTTGTAATGTATCTAAGATTTTTACAAATCTTTTTGAGCAATCAGTTAAAAGATGTACCTATCCCCTTGGACCACTTTCCAGTCCCAACCCTAACTAAAAAGGTCTTGACATTTATGGTTAAAAAGGGTAAGAACTTTTCATGGAAGGTTACACCTTTATTTGATTCTATGTTGGTTCAACAAATAGAGGATGAGGGTAAGGCTTCAGAAAGACCATCTGATTCCTAACCCATACCCCCTCCTCCTCACCCAAGTGAAGACCAACCTCAGACACAGACTAACCCTTCTCCTAGACCTTCTCTTTCTATAGCTATTCCTTATTCCAATCCAAAGGGTTCTGGTCGGAATCATGGAGGTCAGTCATCCAGTGATAGATCCCTATTCAGGAATGAGGATGGCCTGACACTCCAAAGTGTGTATGATCTTTGTATCTCTTTGTGTACATAGGTCTCAGCTCAGGCTAAAGAAATTAAAGCTTTGAAGGCTCAGGTCAAGAAGCTAAAGAAAGGAGTCAAACCACTTATCACACATCACAAAGCCTGGATGAAGAGTGTTGCACTGAAGACAAGATTGGCAAGGAAGACTTCTCTGAAGAAAAAGGGGGTACAAAAGGAGTATGTATCCAAACAGGGGAGGAAATCTGTCAAATCTTCCAAGGGTGAACCATCTGTGCATAAAGATCCAGCTTTTGATGATCTTGATGATGATGCAATGGACTATATGGAGACTGAGGATGCTCAAGATGAGGGGAGGACAAGCTCTGTGGTGCTTGAAGAGAAGGAAAGTGCAGATAAGGAAGTAAGTACTGAAGCTCCTGTTAGTACTGTCAAGCCAAATGAAGGTACCGACAAGAGAAATGAAGGTACTGACAAGCAAGATGGAGGTACCGACAGTACAAAAGTTAGTACCGATAGACAAGGTGAAGGTACTGCTGATCAAAATGAAGGGAAAAGTGCTACTCAAACAGCTCCAACAACAACTTCAACACCTACTCCAACAATATTTGGTGATGATGAGACCATTGCACAAGTTCTCATCACAATGAGTCAGAATAAACAGAAGGAAAAGGAAAAAGGAGTAGAGATTAGGAATGTTGAAGATACTGAGAGACCAAGGCCTACTTCAACAAGATCTGTGTTAACATTGAAGCCTCTTCCCAAGATTGATCCAAAAGATAAAGGCAAAAAGATGATTGATGAAGAAGGTGAATCTGATACTGAATCAGATGATATCACTGAAGCTGAAAAGAAGTTTAAAATGCTTGCTAAGGATGAAGAGGTGGCCAGAAAGGTTCAAGAAGAATGGGAAGCTGAAGAGGAAAAGAAAAGGTTAGCTGAAGAAGAAGCTACTAAGGTTGCTCTCACTAATGAGTATGATTTCATACAGGCAAGAATAAATGCAGACAAGATTCTTGCTGAGGAGCTTCAAAAGGAAGAAAGAGAGAAGTTTACCATTGAACAAAGAGCAAAATTTCTTCATGATACCATTGCTGCACAAAGGAAATTTCTTGCTCAACAAAGGTCTGAAGCTATCAGAAATAAACCACCTACAAGAAATCAGCTGAGAAACCAAATGATGACCTATTTGAAGCATGTTGGTGGAAAGAAGCATTCTGATTTGAAGACCAAAACCTTTGAAGAAATACAGGTTTTATATGAAAGATTAAAGAGGCAAGATCAGAACTTTGTTGCTATTAGATCTGCTGAGGATGAGAGACAGATTAAGGAGTTGAATAAAGACCCTAAAAAGGAGTGGGTTATCAAAGAAACTCCAAGGGAAGAAGATATAGTAAAGGTACCTGCTGAACAAGAAGTAATAGAGCAGGGTACAAAGAAAAGAAAGAGTGGTCATGTAAAGATGATTGCTAGGAAAAGGCCAAGACCACAGCCAGATGATGATAGTGATGATGAACACATAAAATGTCTAAGGATTATTACATTTGAAAGTACCATAGATAGTGAAATTCTTGAGACAAAATCTTTTATTGCTAGGTTGCACAAGGTTTCATCACCAGATGGGAATTACCTTGTTGTCTACAGAGTTAATGGGCACTTCAGGGCATTTAACTATCTAATGGAGGTACTACACATTTTTGATAGACAGGATTTGTTTCATTTATATGACTTGGTGATGAAGCAGTACTCAGAAATCACACCAGAAGATATTGAGTTGATTCTTTGGGGAGACTTGAAGATTATGATGGAATCCTCAACAGAAGAAAATGATCAAGGTGATTTCTGGAACAATCAACAAGAATGGGAGATTGTCAGATGGAGACTGTATGAAGCTTGTGGAGTTTGCATACTAGAACTTAAGGATGGGACAGTCATCTACATGCTAGTTGAAAGAAGGTACCCTCTCTCCAAGGAATTGATGCAAAGAATGCTTGATTTGGGATTGGAGGTTGAAGAGGAAAGTATTGCTGCACTACAATTGGTAAGATTCATTAAATAACAACTTAATGAGGAATAATATTGAGAATGGAAATGAGAAGGGTTTGGGTTTTGGCTAACTACCACACAACAAATGGTCATCAGTTCACCATGCTTAACAGGCATAAAGAAACTGGCTAGTCCATAAAGCAAAAGCTTGTGGTAAAAGGACTTCTCAATCCGTTTATGTTGAAATTTACCAAAAATTGTATTGTTCTCAACCTCACCTTGCCTAACGGTTAAATTTGGCTATTCCCAGGATCAAACAGTTCCTGGTAAAGAACTATTAAATCTGTTGATAAGCTGATAGTTTTGCTAAAACTATAATGGATATCAATGCACCAAGTTATGACAATGGATCTTTGCCTAGTCCCCAAAAGCAAATGGCTTTTGTTAAAGATAATTCAAATCCATGATATTAGTAGTAGTTTACTCAAACTAGCAAAGTAATCAATTACACCTGTGTTTGTTTATCAATGAAGAATTGGCTATCCCAGAGGCAAACAGCTACGTAAAGGAATATTAATCCGTTAATGCTGGTAGTTGCCCAAAACTACAAGCCAACTTAGTTGGATGTGCTAGAGTTGCTAGAAGATATGTTGCTGTAAAGATGGATATCTGAAAGATGACAAAATTCTCAAAGATCAAGATCAAGATTTTGACAGAAGTTTGGATACTACCTCCAAGAGTTTTAGGAAGAGTAAACTGAAGAAACATAAGTTAACAAGTTTTAAACAATCATGTTAAGTGAGGATTATTGGGAATTATGCATTACTGACTTAGTACCGCTAGTTATATTACTGAGTACCGCTAGTTGTAATTAGTACTGACAGTATAAAATGTTAAGTACTGATCAGATAGTTAGTACCGTTAATATAAAGTAGTTAGTACCGTTTATGAGATATGTATGAGATATCTTAGGAAAGGATATGCATGATCTTTATACGCATTTTGTAAAGCCCATTAGAGTTTCTTTAGTCTATAAATGGAACCCCATGCATAGTTAGTAGATATAGTTCTACACAGATCATAGAGATCGAATAGTAATCATAGCTTGTAATCTAAAACTTAGGCAGATTCAAGGTTTAATATAAAAGTTCTTTTGTGACATTCAATATTGTTCTTCTTAGCATTATTGATTAGATTCCACATAATCAATAGTGTTTACTCAGTGTTTCATTATTGTTTCTTTAGAATTATCTAAAGGAGCAAACTCTTTGCAAGCTGAAGGTTAAGATCTATTCAGTAAAATGATCCAGCAGAAACACCTCACGAAATAGGAAGATGAAAACACTCAAATCACTCAACTAATCTATGTGGTAACATGTAACTAATTCGCTCAATTGCTCGGTCGTGATGAGTATTTTCATAAGCTTGGCAAGGATACACATCTCTACAAGTAAACCTAAGGAGTAACAAGTTTATAAAGGTAAATATGGGTTCATATGAGAAGGCTTAGGGTTGATTACTCTAACTAATCTTTATCGATACTAATATTTTAGGAGGGCGACAAAGACCACACATACACACCTGTAACAACAGGATAGACACATGTGATTGTTCACTCCCACCTCGAATAAGCTAAAGAGTAGGAATAGTAGAGTAATATAGGGTATGGATCTTCTAACTTTCACCAATAGTAATAAACCAACAAGGCAACTGAGACATGCATACATGGCCGTAATGACGGAATAGACATGCATGCTCGATCACATCCTCATTCGCGTAAAACCAATGGTTAATGATTAGGAAAGGGAATTAAATTGTTGTTAAATAAAAATTACGAAACAAAAAGATTAAGTCTAAAATACAAGTTGCTAGACACTTTTTCTCGACCGTTACCATTATAAAGACAAACAATAATTACAGACGTCTTAAATCATAGATCAAAAAACGACAACCTAAGTTTGGCGTTCCCCGAAACGGTCAACTACCAAACAATCCCATACAAATTACATACATTACAAGGCAAGTGTCGATATTCATCCACTTTATAATAACATAATACTCTATCATCGTCGATATGTATCAACGAATAATCAATCCCAACTTGTAATCCTTCGGTATTAGAAACGATTATCTTCAAACTTTTCCTTCTCTTTTTTGTTGTAATTTTTCTAATTTTTTTGATTTTTTTGCTAACACTATACTACGAAACTCGATGTAGTTTCAACATCTTCACGATCATAATAATTCTGAATAATTCCTTCAATAATTCTTCGTTCTTCGTACGTACCATTAATTGCGATGGTAGTAAAAATACATGAGTTTTGACTATAATATACATTCCCATTTGTGATGTGCAAATTTCTTCCAACCGTACCAAAATAGACACGGGAAATACAAACTTTACACTTTAAGCAACTAGCAACTGTAAAATAAACTTAATCTAACAGGGTAGGCTAAGGTGTAAAGGTGTAACGAAACAAATAATTGGTGTATTTCCTAAAGGATTATCTCTACGGGTTATTCTAGGGGTATCTTACTCTTAAAATTAGAGTAAATAAAGGGTTTATACGGGGGTTAACTAACCAGTGTAGTTAGTTAATAAGCAACATGTAAAGGTGATTTGGGTGTAATCCTAAAATTTACCAATTTAAACAAGTTACTCCATCTAAATCCATAGTACTTATTATTGCGGTCTTGAATAGATATACCAAGCCAAGTTCTAAATTCTAATACATCACCGGCACACTCATATTTTGTGGAATTTAGGTAAACATTTGGAAACGGATAAGGTTAAATCCTCACAATATCTAACAAGGGTTATTGTGTGCGGGTTATGTAACAAGTAATTTCACCAAAGTATGCTTAAACTTTTTTAAAATTTGAGCATAATTTAAGCATTTTAGTATGAAAATTAGGACAAGTAAACATTCTAATTCCATCCCCCACTTGAATTATACAATGTTATCGTTATATAGATAAAACATTAGTAACGGGAATTAAAAAGAATTAGAATGAGAAACTCCCCTGATATTTGCTCGGTAGATTCTCCATGTTGAGTTTATTGAGCAAGATTTTGTTGAACAACCGCCTTGAAGTTTTGAGACTCCAACACTTCAAGATCTCCAGATTTGTAAATTCTCAACCAATATTCATCGATATTTCTTTGCTTCCAAGGTTCTGTATAAAATATAGGAAAAAACATGTATTCCTATCTTGGTACCTTTGGTTAATTTAAACTAAACTAAACAAACTAAATATGGGTCAATTTTAGTGAATACGCCGTATCATGTGCATGAATACGTCGTATTTTTAGAACTGACAATAATATTTTTAAAGTGCATAAAAAGTAAAGACTGATAACGTCCAGACAATCAATACGCCTTATGGTATGGAGCGGATACACTGTATTGATGTGTAGGAAGACAAATTCGATAAAATAACAATCCAGGTTATCTCCAGGGAAGCACTTTTATTTACAGGGAAGTCTTTAAGTTTGACTTTTCTTTAGCTTCTCCACATTTGAAATCATCTCTCTCTTCTTTATTCTGCTTTTTGATGTGAATACCCTGCTTGGTTCCGTAACATATTCATGAACTATGGTGCTGAACTTACTGCTAGGCTTAATTCTATCATACACAAACAAATCAAAACGTCATACCATGATATATATATATACATATATATATATATATATATATATATATATATATATATATATATATACTAGTATATAAATAATATTATATAATACTAATATAATATAAAAACTAAGAAGTTTTTAAGTTTAGGTTACAATCATGACAGGAATAATAATACATGATAGCAGATAGATAAAAACAAAACATAGATAGTGGAAACATAGTTCTGGCTGCTTCTGGTCCCGCTACACTAAGGCGAGGTCTCGAGAGGATGCGATGTTTACTATGGTTCTAAA
Source organism: Tanacetum coccineum (assembly GCA_026074375.1). NCBI lineage: Eukaryota > Viridiplantae > Streptophyta > Magnoliopsida > Asterales > Asteraceae > Tanacetum > Tanacetum coccineum. Next base: position 11,209 of record BQNB010020894.1, on the reverse strand, counting down.
ATGGACGAACAATATAACCTAGTGGCAATTCAAAAAAATAAAACATACGGTAAATACATAAAAAAAAAATAATATTATCTATTAAAAGTGATAATAAAAAAAATACCTAAAATTAAAAGTATGGGCACAAAAATATTAAACACCCAAGAAATTGAAAAATGTAAGAATGGTGAGCACATGAGGTCCACCAACTTGTGTGCTACGAAAGCACCTAATAAGGTTTTGTTGACAAATACGTTCTTACATGGACTGGCTGACTAATTGCTCGTCCACATTTGGAGTCATAGGAGTGATCTAATGGGCTTGCTCACTGTACCATGGTCAAAGTGTTGAGACTCATATTTGGGTCATTCCTATTGTTTGGTTATTATAGAGAGATAAACTAATGTGGAACATATATGCCGGTTAGAGACAATAATGGTAATAGTATCCACTTGTCGGACCCCACATAGGTCTAAACATGAATAGCCCTTTCTAGAAATTTAACAATATTATCCTCGCTTTGCCAATTTTGCAATGTTACAATGTTCACATGGCGCCAACATAAGTAAATGCTTACTTTGCCTTTATATTCCACTTTCATTTGTTGGCCTATCTGGTTCTCCTCTCCTCCATGTATTTCATTTGTTGGTGCATCAACACAACCAAAATGAATTGCTCAAAATGGTTTTATGCCTTGAACTAATTATCGCATGTTAAATAGTATGTTACGTTGTACATTCTCCTGCGAACATATGCGAGTATGTGACTGTAGGTTCCTTATTCACATTCGAACTATCATGAAGCTTGTATGGACTCTCAAAAATAAGAAACTGCACGCCAGATCCGATATAATAATTCTAGCTTGACTCTTCAAATATATAATCCAAAGTTTGGTTCGTTTACAGTTGTACAGGTAGAACGGAGCCTAAATGAAAACATGAATCCACTTCTGGAATTAGCTATAATATGGATAAAAGAAAAAGGAAAAAAAAAAAAGAGAAAAAAGAGATGTTACTGAAGTAAATTCGTTTCTTTATAACACACTAATTTCCTACTAAATCATAACTTTAGTAATTTTCTTTTTTTAAACATTGTAATCTTGTGCAGTGATAGGATAATAGCACCTTATGGTTTAATCCTAGAAAAAATTGTAGAAGGTTGTGTTGGGCTGCGTATTGCTGGTCAAGTAGTAGATCTATGGAAACCATGCTCCATTGTAAAAGACAGTAAATTTTCCTGTTTTCCGGTAATTCATTTTCAAGTTTTAACCACACGTAAAGATATTATTTCATATTATTATTGGACTTAACATGGATTTGCAAGAGGATGAGACAGATTAAGTAGAGGATGCATAATGAAAATGTGTCTGATTACCCCTGGAAAGGTTAGATGATCTGCTTTATAAAATATTAAACAAGATGCAAGCTTTTAAATAATGTAGTTGTGTTTTAATATAGACCGTGCTTGTTGAGGCTACAAGTGGCAATACTGGTGTCGGGCTGGCTTTCATATGGCAGCAGTTAGGAGTCTACAAATTATCTATAGTTATTGCCAGCTAGATTTGAGCTGTGGAAAGAAGGATCCTTATGCGAGCTTTTGGAGCAGAGCTGCGTCTCACAGACAAGGGTATCGATGGCATATTTAAATTAGTGGATGAAATATTGGCGGAAACGCCCAACAGCTATTTTCTTAAGCAGTTTGCAAATCCAGCTAACCCAAAGGTGGTTCCTGTTTTACTGTTATCTACAAAGAAATGATTAAATGATTTATGAGTGTTAATGTACACAAGGGTAACTTTGTAGATTCATGTATGAATAGCATACTGGACCAGAGATATGGAATGTCTGATGGAAAGTTGATGTCGCTTTCTTTCTGCATAGTGGGACAGGAGGGACTGGTTTAGCCAGGTGTTGGGGAAGGTTTACTGCAAAGAGAAAAATGCCAACATAAAGGTAATTATGCTCTTGATTTCAGGATACGATTATCTGGGGCAGTGGAGAGCTTATTTATTTCATCTTATTCATAATTTGAATTTAGGTATACGGGGTAGAGCCAAGTGAAAGTGCAGTTCTAAATGGAGGAAACCCCGGTAATCTAATTTGGTACTTTCTAGGATATGTGTGTTGCCTTAAAGTTTTAAGCGAATATTATTGCCAAGTTTTTATGTTAACAATAGCACTTGTTTAATGGTTTGTTTTTTTCTTGTAAAGTTTCATTCTTTTGGGCGTCTCTCTTGTTTTAGTTATTTAGTCCTATTTTCACTTGAAGCCAGCAGCTCATTTTAGCCACTTCTATTTTATCTTATCTCGTATACCTGCTTACGATCTCCTCTTTTCTTTAATGACAAACTCCCAATATTTGTTTTCTTATTTTAGGACCTCATAAGATTCAAGGAATTGGTGCTGGTATTATTCCTGATGTTTTGGATGTCAGCGTTCTTGATGAAGTTGTTGAGTTAGCGATCAAACTGCAATTCGTTTAAATAAATTCACTAGAATAAGATAGCATATTGGACACAGCGTGGGGTGTTTTTTTTTAAAGGCCATACATATTATTGATTTGTAATATCTTCAGATAGATAGCGAAGAGGCCATTGAAACTGCCTAACGCTACTCTTCGCACTAAATAAAAGAAGGTTTGCTGGTATGTTCTGACAGAATGTTACTAACACATATTGGACATTCGGGTTTTTTAGTATTGCCTTGTTTTTATAGACTCTGATTGTAACTCATTCACCTAACATCTATAGGTTGGGATTTCATCTGGAGCAGCAGCTGCAGCTGCTATCAAAATAGCAAAACGACCAGAATATGCTGGGAAGCTCATTGTTGTATGATAATCTTAATCTGTCTCAACTTACCATTAATTTTTATTTGAAAAGCTTAACTTATTAACTGAATTCAGTCTTTATATTTTGATTACCATATGTTTTATAGGTTGGTATTACATGTAACTTCTGTTTAATAAATAATGAGCAGGTAGTTTTTCCAAGCTTTGGGGAGCGTTACTTGTCAACAGTGTTATTTGATTCTGTAAGGAATGAAGTGGAAAACTTGCCAATCGAGTGAGCCATTGATCATATGACGAGGTTGCAGGAACGTATACATCGATTAAAAACTGAACCAGTGTTTAAAGGATGTGATTCATCGGCTCAGATGACTCGAAACATTTTTTCCCTGTCTTTGAAAGAGATTTTACTTGACTATAAATCACGTGTAAATTTGATTTGGGACGAAACATGCAATTTGGCCAAATCTTAGGGACGATTTTTGCAATTTACTCTAAACAATATTATTAAGTGTGCATATTTATAGGTCACCTGTCAATTTAGTTTTGTCCCTTTACCAATCATTTTAGAGTGGTGCAAACAAGTTTGATGCTATATGGTCCCAACTCGTACTGAAAGTCAGTCACTTGTGCCAAACAAAGATAAAGTCAAGATTTGTGGATGCATGCGTCACTTAAAATACTAGAACAAAGAATAAAGTCATTTTATTCCTTCTTTATCCAAAATTGATCATATTTTCTCATAAACTATAAGGTACACTATTCTTCTACTTAATTTGCTAATTCATATGTTTTCGTGTAATTTATTTCTTAACTTATCAATAGAGAAACTGAACATTTGACTGGTGGTGTTGATTTCTTGCAACTCCAAGATTGGGTTTTCTGGATATGTTGTTCTTTTTTGTTGTTTTATGTACTGATTTTTGTGGGTTTTTATAATTTGTTTGACCCTCCTCCAAATGGTCCCGTCATTCTCTCTTAGCTGGTAGATGAGATAAACGAATCCCACGGATGGCGCCAAAATGTTAAGGTAAAATACCGTACCTTGAGTCTAGGATGCGTTCCCTCGTCTCTTGGTGAAGTATCCCCTTTAATTATCTGAAAATAAGAAAGAATACCCGTTAGCTCGCCCCGGGTGTTGACCCAGGACCAAGCTAGGGCGTGAGAGTAAGTATGTGAATATGAGCCGAAGAGGCTGTATATGAGAGCCGAGGAGGCTGTAGTAATAAGTGTGTGAGTGTACAGTAAATGCTGGCTGTTAAGTAATAAATCCTTGGGTATTTATACTACTTGAAGTACTGTTTGGTAGTACTGTTCTTGACACCTTGGGAATGAAGGAGATGACCTATACCTAGCCTTCGCCTTGGGTGTCGGTACACCTTGGGGACATCGCTCCTTAAATCCCGGAATAGCGATGTTGCGTAAGTGCTTGCTATTTTCCAATAGTTTGAAGAGATGTCATTCTTTATCGGGTCTAACGTTGTCTTCTTTTGGGTTGATGTAGTATGCCCGTCCGGATCCTGTACAACCCGTTCGGACGTGGGGCCCGTCTGGTATATACTCGGACACCCTTTTGGGATTTTATGGCCCGTTCGGACTCTTGGGGCCCCTTCGGACTTGAATAGCTTGCTTGGTCTGGAATGATTCGATTAGGCTTGAGTGGTTCGCTTGGGTTTTATATGGCCCATTCGGACTACTAGCCTGTCCGGCATTACGCGGAATCATCTTCTTTCATCCTCTCCGTTGTTGTTTTTGGGGTTGGGGGGGAAGGGGGGGGGGGGGGGGGGAAGTATGACTTCAATAGTTTACAACTCTTAAAGTCATACTGGGGGGGACATGTCCGCGTATATGCCGGACAGGCTAGTAGTCCGAATGGGCTACACAAAACCCAAGCGAACCACTCAAGCTCAATCAAATCACAAGAGTCCGAACGGGCCATAAAGTTCCAAACGGGTATTCATGTGCAAACCGGACGGACCCACATCCGAACGGGTCATACGGGATCCGGACGGGCGTACTACATCAACCCAAAAGAAGACAACGTTAGACCCGATAAAGAATGACACCTCTTCAAACTATTGGACAATAGCAAGCACTTACGCAACATCACTATTCCGGGATTTAAGGAGCGATGTCCCCAAGGTGTACCGACACCCAAGGCGAAGGCTAGGTGTAGGTCGTCTCCTTCATTCCCAAGGTGTCAAGAACAGTACTTCCAAACAGTACTTCAAGTAGTATAAATACCCAAGCATTTATTACTTAACGGGCAGCATTTACTGCACACTCATACACACTTATTACTATAGCCTCCTCGGCTCCCATATATAGCCCCTTCGGCTGATATTCACATACTTACTCTCACGCCCGAGCTTGGTCCTGGGTCAACACCCGGGGCGAGTTAACGGGTGTTCTTTCTTATTTTCAGATAATTAAAGGGGATACTTCACCAAGAGACGAGGGAACGCACCCTAGACTCAAGGTACGGTATTTTACCTTAACAAACTAATCAACACAAAAACTTCACAAAAACACTAATTGGTTGAAACATTATGTTCCATTGAACAAAACACAGCATCAAAACAAATTATAAAAACCCACAAAAATCAGTACATAAAACAACAAAACAGAAACAAACATATCCAGAAACCCAATCTTGGAGTCGTCAAGAAATACAACACCACCATCAAATGTTTCACTATTTAAATAAATAGGGTGGATATATTGACATACTTTATCTTTTTTCGTGGTGAAAAAATAACCCACGTCATCTAAAAGTCTACATCAACTTCATCTTCTTTAATGTCTCTGTAACAAAAACATCAAACAGAATTTCGATATGTTTCAAAATTTTGCTTTTTAGTTCACCATTCTTTCCCCCATTCACTTTTTCTTTCTACAGAACTATATTATACATCATTTAATCTTCACAACACAACGTAAAACCGATTCAAAGCATAAAAAATTTGATGCCCGCCGTCCAGTTGGGGGTGGCCGAGCACCCTCCAGCCCCCCCCCACTGGCTCCGTCAGTGGACAAAACTAAATTGACAGGTGACCTATAAATATGCACACTTAATAATATTGTTTATCAAATCAAATTTACACGTGATTTATAGTCAAGTAAAATCTCTTTCAAAGATAGGGAAAAAATGTTTCGAGTCATCTGAGCCGATGAATCACATCCTTTAAACACTGGTTCAGTTTTTAATCGATGTATACGTTCCTGCAACCTCGTCATATGATCAATGGCTCACTCGATTGGCAAGTTTTCTACTTCATTCCTTACAGAATCAAATAACACTGTTGACAAGTAACGCTCCCCAAAGCTTGGAAAAACTACCTGCTCATTATTTATCAAACAGAAGTTACATGTAATACCAACCTATAAAACATATGGTAATCAAAATATAAAGACTGAATTCAGTTAATAAGTTAAGCTTTTCAAATAAAATAAAAATTAATGGTAAGTTGAGACAGATTAAGATTATCATACAACAATGAGCTTCCCAGCATATTCTGGTAGTTTTGCTATTTTGATAGCAGCTGCAGCTGCTGCTCCAGATGAAATCCCAACCTATAGATGTTAGGTGAATGAGTTACAATCACAGTCTATAAAAACAAGGCAATACTAAAAAACCCGAATGTCCAATATGTGTTAGTAACATTCTGTCAGAACATACCAGCAAACCTTCTTTTAGTGCGAGAAGCTTAGCAGTTTCAATGGCCTCTTCGCTATCTATCTGAAGATATTACAAACATATATGTAAGTTTAAAAAACAAACCCCACGCTGTGTCACATATGCTATCCTATCTATGAATTATATAAACAGAATTGCAGTTTGATGCTAACCATAACAACTTCATCAAGAACGCTGACATCCAAAACATCAGGAATAATACCAGCACCAATTCCTTGAATCTTATGAGGTCCTAAAATAAGGAAACAAATATTGGGAGTTTGTCATTAAAGAAAAGAGGAGATCATCAGAGTATACGAGATAGATAAACAGAAGTGCGAAAAATGAGAAGTGGATCCAGATGTAAAATTACTAAATAACTAAAACAAGAGAGACGCCCAAAAGAATGAAACTTTACAAGAAAAAAACAAACCATTAAACAGTGCTTGTTAAAAACTTGGCATATAAAGTTAAAACTTTAAGAGCAACACATATCCTAGAAAGTACCAAATTAGATTACCGGGGTTTCCTCCATTTAGAACTGCACTTTCACTTGGCTCTACCCCGTATACCTAAATTCAAATTATGAATAAGATGAAATAAGAAAGACTCTCCACTGGCCACGATGAATTCGTAATCCTGAATCAAGAGTCATAATTGACCATTATGTTTTCTGGCATTGTTATCTTTTGGAGAAAACTTCCCCACACCGGTAACAGTACCTCCTGTCCCTATGCCAGAAACGAAAGCATCAACTTTCCCATCAGACCCATTCCATATCTCTGGTCCAGTTGTTTCATAATGAATCTACAAAGTTACCCTTGTGTACATTAACACTCATAAAATCATTTAATCATTTCTTTGTAGATAACAGTAAAACAGGAACCACCTTTGGGTTAGCTGGATTTGCAAACTGCTTAAGAAAATAGCTGTTGGGCGTTTCCGCCAATATTTCATCCACTAATTTAAATATGCCATCGATACCCTTGTCTGTGAGACGCAGCTCTGCTCCAAAAGCTCGCATAAGGATCCTTCTTTCCATGCTATAACTAGCTGGCATAACTATGATAAGTTTGTAGCCTCTAACTGCTGCAATGAAAGCCAGCCCGACACCAGTATTGCCACTTGTAGCCTCAACAAGCACGGTCTATATTAAAACACAACTACATTATTTAAAAGCTTGCATCTTGTTTAATATTTTATAAAGCAGATCATCTAACCTTTCCAGGGGTAATCAGACCCTTTTCTTCAGCATCTTTAATCATACTTAATGCAATCCTGTTTGTCCAATAATAATATAAATAAATCTTACGTTAAAACTTAAAGAATTAACGGAAAACAGGAAAATTACCTGTCTTTTACGCTGGAGCATGGTTCCATAGTCTCTAACTTGACAGCAATACGCGCAACACAACCTTCTACAATCTTTTTTAGATAAACCATAGGTGTATTTCCTATCAACTGCACAAGATTACAATGTTTAAAAAAAGAAAATTACTAAAGTTATGATTTAGTAGGAAATTAGTGTGTTATAAAGAAACGAATTTACTTCAGTAACATCTTCTGCAATTCCAGAGTTGGATTCCATGTTTCTTTGGGATTACTGAACAACTGTTACACGAAACAACTTGGCATTAATATATTTGAAGAGTCAAGAGTACTTATTCATACTCGGCTCGGGTGCAGTTCTTCATTTTGAGAGTCCCATACAAACTTCATTTGAAGTGAATGGAACCTACAGTCACATACTCGCATGTTCGCAGGAAGAAATGTACACGTAACATACTAACATGGTAATTAGTTCAAGGCATAAAACATTTTGAGCAATTCATTTTGTTTGTGTGATGCAACCCAAAAATGAAACATGGAGAGAGGAGAACCCAGATAGGCCAACAAAATGAAAAATGGAAAATAAAGGCAAATTAAGCATTTACTATGTTGGGCCATGTAACATGTAACATGCAAAAATGACAAGGAGATAATATTGTTAAATTTCTAGAAAAGGCATTCATGTTTAGACCAGTGGTAATAAGAGAGCACCACAACCAACTTCACAACCGGCAACTCAGCACCACATTAGCTTTATCTCTCTACAACCAACTTAGGCTGCCCACAATGGTCACACATGACCATGTGTGAGAGCCATTAGTCACTCGTGACTCCACTGTGGGAGCCATTAGTCACGCGTGAGCACGCCAAAACCAAGGGACGAAAGGTGACCTGCTAACCTTTCATACATTGTGTATTTGTGCCCCCCTGAGGTATTTTTGTTATTAAATATTTTATTTATGAGTGTGTGTGGGGTATTTTGTGGGTTTATTTATATAAAGTGAGTATTTAATTGAAAGGCGAGGGAGTGGTGACCAGTGTAGGTGAAAGGTGAGAGGGAGTGAGGGGAGGTAAATGAAGAGAGAAAATTGAGGTGGCGCTGAGGTGGAAGGTGAGGGGTGTGACCATTATGGGTAGTCTTAACTACCAACACAGTGTGTAATAAAACAGCCAACATCACCACCCAAATATACCCCACTTATAAACAAATATACTCTCACAAAACACCCACACACACTAAAAATACAACGCACACAACTCGGTCGTTCAGACGACGACAGAGTTCTCTACAAAACCATGTAACACATGTGTGACTAGGGTGAGTGAAATGAGGAAAGTGAGTCTTGGGGTGCCACATAGGACGATTGACGAGTCTTCGTGGTATTATTACCATTAACCTCATTAACACTATTGTTTTTTTTTTGTTTTCTTTTAGAGTCAAAACTACTGCATATCAAAATCAATACAACTTATTGCAATTTCAAGACTAACAATCCTATATAGGTAATGCAGTATGCATTTTCTTTGTGACTAGTTGAATCATGAAAGTGTGTATGACCACAATAGTGAACCTAGTAAAAACAATTTCAAATGTAAGAAGCTTAACTTGTTGCATCTTTTATGGAATACTGTAGTTACTATCCGAAAAGTAGTGTGTTTGACCACAATTGTCAAACTAGTAACACCCCGCAAAGTAAAACTCAAGTTAAGCAGCCTGCCTTGAACTATCAAGAGGTAACACAAATATAACGGATGATTTTTATTTATTTTTACTTTTTCCAGGCCGCATCAAATGTACACGCCTAACGAGGTCTGAACAAACCAAAGATATCAGGCCATTTGGCGGTGGTTTACAACACATAACATAAATAAGCCACGAAAATTAGAAACCTAAACAACAAAAAGAAGCACGTAATCCAAACAAACGAAACAGAATTAATGAGCTAAAAGAGTAGTAGTACCTTAGACTCTATGACAAGTTATAAATTTTGGATAAATAAGAACATCCAAACACAGTGACCGAAATGAAGGGGGGTTGACTGACTATATTTGGGTATTTGCATCCAAAATCTTGAGTTTTATTTCATTGGACAATTGAGCGACTCACTCAAGTCGTAGTCAGTGTTTTGAAACCCGGTTCGACCCGGCCGGGTCAACCGGTTCCGGCCGAAAAAACGGATCAAATTAAACCGGGTTTCATATTTTCGAAATCCGGTTAGACCCGCCGTAGGTGACCCGGGTCAACCCGGTTCTCGAGACCCAGCCGGGTTTGGTTTTTTCATGTTTTTTTACAAATAAAGCAAGTTTTTTTATATATTTGCGACGTAATTTTATTCGTTACATGTTATATTTGTTAATAAATCGTTTTTAGTCTCAATATAAGGTATATTCATGATTTATATATATACATTTTTCGTATCGTTGCAAATATTTTTATTTTTTATTTTTTTTGAAAACCGGGTTTACCCGGTGGTCGAACCGGTTGAACCGGTAACCCGATGACTCGACCGTATCAATTACAAACCCGGTTTTCAAAACATTGGTTTTCAAAAATAGTCATTTCGGTTTGATTACATTGCACAATAGTGTCTGCTATTACTTGCGGTTACATAAACAATCCCTGAGTTATATCTAGGGTTTTGTGTAACAAAAAGTTACATAATTTAATATCGACAATAAAAAGTCTCCCGCATAAGGGGATTCGAACCCTAAACCTTGACCTAAACACGCCAAGGCGTTAACTACTAGAGTGTCTATCCGGTGGTTAGATTTCCGAGATATGCATTCACTCTTAGCGAAAATTTCGCCCTCATAAAATGACCAAGCTTGAATATCTCAACTAGCTTGAAAACCACATATATGATAGCAATGAGGGATTTTATATGATCGCAAACGTTCATTTCACCGGTCAATGGGTTCAATCTCAACTCGTCGCTAAAAATGTCAACGGAATAAGTGCTCATTGCCTATGGTTTGGTCTTTGGGGAAGGAAGGTGAAATGTAGACAGATCCTATCCTTACCTCAGGGTAAACCCGAAAGAAAGGAGACTGCTTTCAGGAAGACTTTCGTCAAGTGTACGTGTGCGGGTAGATGTGCCCAAACAAATTTGTGTTAGCATATTACCAAATTAAGTAAAACTTATTTATCATCCAACAACCAAACGTCAAAAAACTTCAGACGCTGTAAAACAAACTATGTTGAACAATTACAAAAAATTCATAATATCATGAGCTCATTCTTGACCAATAATCATACACTTCTTAAATTGTTTCTCAATTCAAATGTACATTTGATTGAGTATAATCTTTTTATACATTTGGGGCATATATCATCCGAGTCGCCCTTGGTTCATTTTGACTCACTCGATTGGCAAGTTTTCTACTTCATTTCTCATAGAATCAAACACCACCGTTGATAAATAACGCTCCCCGAAG